>JAWQRJ010001905.1:0-14675 GCA_033557515.1 Diorygopyx duplodentatus | reverse complement strand
CTACTACTTTGTTAGTTACACTAATTTGTGAACTGTGCCTGCATTGTTTTCAAAGGCTAACTGGATCAGTGGTATAAAATAGTTTAATTTACCAAAATCTTTTTATTTCTCATCAATGGCTGACAATAAAGTATGAAAAGTATATATACTTGGAAAGCTCTTTTAATAAGGGTTACGAGTGAATAAAGAAAAATACAACCTTCCATTTAAAATAAGAAAGTTATATATAATATCTTTTTAACTGTTAACACAACAAAAAAATGAATACATCCATCATATTCTATGCCAAAAAGTACCTTAAGAATGTTTTGACAGATACCCAAAATTATAAACAACACTGCAGTTAGAGGACATTCAAGAAATTGGCAACATTTGAATTTTCGGAAATTTTAATTATAACGGTTAGAGATATCGACATACGGTTTTCACCAATGAATTCAGCTTCAAAAAAGAGCTTCAGACACCGATATCAGATTTGAGCTATCTAGCACCAAAACACGACTTTCCATTTGAAACCATTGAAAATGGGACACCCTGTACAAACTAGAAAGTTTTCCACTGTATGATATTTTACACTGGCATACTTATCAAAAACGTTATCAAAGATGTTATCATAAGGTCTGTCAAAAATGTTAATCCAATAATCGTCAGCCAATGTTCATATTTTCTCTATGCTTTTGATATAAAAATAAAAAATTAAGATAAAATTCATACAAAGGTCATACAAAAACATAACCCCTTCCATGATCGCTTATTTCTCATGGATACATTCAGTAAAAAAATGTATTTTCAGTATTACAGTTAATCAAGATTATGACACACATAACTACGAAGTACGAGTTACGAGCTTGACGTAACACCTTCATATTCGCGTTAAAACATAATCGTTATTGTGATCATTTATATGATCGTAAACCAAACCGATATACAGTTGACAATAAACTAAATTTAACGTCTCCATTATCCATCTCGGTCTTGTAACGACTCATCATGTTTTAACTGCATATTTTTTGCGTTATAGTCTCGGCGAGAATGCGTATACCAATAGCCACAAATATCTTTACGGATCGTATAGAATTTTTACTGTGGCAGGATGAGAGTGACACGGCGTGGGCAAAGGCCGCGTGCAGGATGGGACATGCCTCAATAAAGTCTCTTCCGTCCAATGGAAGCCGGTCGCGCGTAAACCTCGTATCGACCGCGGGCAACGGAGGGTTATAAAGTTGCCCTTTGATATAGAAGAACCTGAAATTGGCAACGCGAAAAAGCGGAGGATGGAAGATGCCGTCGGAGCATCTCAAAAAATTCAATCACATTCGTTAGGAAAGCATCGGTTTCCTACGAATTTGAAATTCTGAAATGAGAGTATCTCGAATACTCGGCAAAATAAATTGGCCGCGTTAGGGGTTGTATACAACACGATCGTGTTAAACAAACTCTAAAATACGTGCAAGTTGGAATATTTTTGTCAACAACTATATTCAGTAAAGGTGCTAACAAAAACCAACAAATCTAAACTAAGACATACACTATAACTATCTAACACCATCTACATGAAATATGAGAATAAATCTTTTCAAAATATATTCTCACACCAAACAAATATGCCAACCCAAATGATTAAAATTGGAGTAGGAATGATAGAATATCAAATGGAAATGCGGTACTATATAGATTATAGATCGTTTTTTGCCGAAACAAGTAGAAACTAAAGGGAATCAATGGAATAAATACGGAATCAATTGATCTTCACATGTAAATACAGGATCATTATTTACCTTTAGTAATTACCGTTGGTTTTTAAAATCGTGGGAAAGAAAGTGAATATCAAATGTAGAAATTTGGAAAATAGAAAGGTTGCCTATATTACCGACTTATGAAGCTATTTAAAATTCAAATTTAAAGTGATGCAGAATTATGGTTTAAATAAAATTATAAAAGGAATGCAATGTATGATGTTAAAATGTCAAATTAAAGGATATTTTCATACCGCCGTATTTTTCTTCTTTTAACAGAACGCGTTTTTGCTCATTATAATAGTTTGGGGACTAAACCAGCTATCTGATCAAAAGTTAAACTACCTCAAACCTGGCAAACTCCCAGTTAGTACATAACTAACCTACTACGCTTGAACATAATCTCAACTTACGAACTAATAAATGTTACAACTTTTGCCTGAATTTTTTTTTCCATGACCAACTTATCCCATCCTGTATGCACAGAAAGTTGCATTGTTACATTTAAACACATTTTTCTCGAAAACCGTCAATCCTTCGTAAATTTAACAAAGGAACGATTACAATGTAGTTGTAACTGGCATGTCATATTTCTAAGGAAAGTTAGTCAAAAAATTAAGAAAATATATTGATTCGATAAAAAAACAAGGAACAGGGAAATATTTAACACCATGTATATTTTTTATAATAATAACACTTTAAATAGACATTTAGGAATAATAGTATATTTACAACGTTTGGTAAGAAAATTCCCAAGGCTTGTTAAAATATTAATCTAAAATTTACGTTTAAAAATTAACTTTTGAGCACCATAACTCTTTTAAGAAGAGTTTTAGGGCACATCTTCACCTGAACTTTTCGGCTTAAAATTGACCGTGTAATCACTGCCTGAAATTTGGTATGTTACCATTTAGGAATTATTTGAAATATTTCACACAAAAAACGATATCTGCGTAACGTAGTCAAAAATACCTATAACCTATTAAGATAACCTAACTTAATTGTACTACAAAAATGCATGGTTTAAAATTTTAAAAACAATAACTAAATCGATCGATTTTTAACAAGGTCCCTTCATATTCAAGTAATACTCACATATCAAATGTATTTCATTAATTTTAAAGAAAAAATAATCATCAATATTTAAACCAGGTAAGAGAAAGTCGTGTGATGATTTACACCAGATATTTTAACGCGCTATGTATCAAGTTTAACAGACTTCATCTTCATTTATAGCCTTCGTTCCGCTAGAGAATCAAAAACTAGAAGAAAAAACATTTCCACATCTATACTTATCAACATTTCCAGCTAGAACACTGCATTACGTCAGAGGTGATTATATCAAATCCGGTGACCTCGACGTGTAAAGTGGTTGCGGATTACTAATTGGTCGCTTACTGGCAGTAGTTAAACGTACTTTGGGATATTAGTATCTACTGCCTTGCTACACCAATTATCAACAAAGACTTAATTCGCACAATTAACTTAACATCGCTGCGATTTTTAGAACGTCCCGATTATTTGATAGCGCGCTGATAGGTCTCCAAATGACTGTTTGACTGAGTTTGACGTTTAGAGATTAAGCGGAAAACTCAATCATAGAAAACCATAATGATTATCACCATAGTGTGTGTGGTGATAAAAAAGTCATATTTACACAAAAATTGCACTGTAAAGATACTAAACCATATGTGCTTTTTACTTTATTTGCCCTACAGTAGCCATTTTGAGAGATATTTGACAGCTATTTGGCGGCTTACAACAACTGATCCGCAGGTTAATCTAGATATTGTAGCAAAAACTGCGAAAACTGAAAATGAATGCTCAAATACAAATCTGGTTACTTTCAGATCATTCTAGTTACTTCTTTGTAATCATCGTACTAGAACGGTTAAGCTGACTACACATCGGCCACGTAGATGTATCGATGGTCGATAGCGATTTTTTTTTAAATTTCACTGAGCCAACGGAGCCTGATGCCGTAAGCATAATTTAAATTCGCATTATCATAATTCTATATACAATTAAACGGAAGGCTTCCCAAATCCATTCCATGCATTTTTTTAATTGCATCGATTTTTTTTAATTTCACCGAACCAACGTAGGCTGTTCGCCGTAAGCATAATCTAAATTCGCATTATCGTAATTCTGCATACAATTAAACGGAAAGCTTCAAATCCATTCAATGCATTCGGTTCATCCGATACCCCCCAATGTGCGGTTACCTTAAGTGGAGGCACGCTTTTTTTCTATTGTTTCGGCAACATTAAACGTCAAAAATTACCGATTTTCAAACGCTCAAAAGTGATATAAAATGATTTTTTGTAAGTTAAAACCTATCTCAATCGATTCCTGACACCGGAATCTCTAAATTCTGCAAATATCACCCACGCTACTGCCGAGCCAATGCCGACAAGCAAATTAATTAACAATTTTAGAGCGTTTAATAGTACAAGATCAATAGATTTTCACAGTTGCCTTTCTTCGCAATTTTGCATCACAAAATGATATTCATAACTAAACTGCCGGGCAAATTGACTAACTTCAAAGGCTGAAAGTTGCAATACAATAAGTTGAAATTAATCATCTATTAACGCAGACAGGTTAATCCGGTCTCAGTAAATACCTCTTCTGCGTCTGGTATTAAACATGAGTCATTAGCGAAAGTTAGATTAAACTTTTTGTGTATTTTAGCGAAGAAGATCTGTTTAACGGTTAAATGAGGTCGAGATAGCGGGGGGCGTTAAGTCCAACCTCCTCGCGTTCTGCAGGATACCAACCAAACGATCGTTATAATTAAAATTTAAAATTAATGCTAATCGCCCAGAATCTACTTTTTATAGTACTGTGATTCTACGGAAACACATTAACAAGAACAAAATTAATTTCCTTAAGAGGCGCTTTACCCCTCTTAACGTTGCTTTGCAATTAAAATGTAGTTAATATGTATCTCGATCAACGTAATGTATTCCAAGGATCAGTGTATCTTGCAGACCATTAATTATTACCAGTAAAATCACTTCTATCACTAGTAAATTAAAATATTGACAAGAAAGTGTGATCTCATCCTGGTAGATTGAAAATTGAAATCGGTCAGAAACGCTGTCCACAAAAAACTGATTCGATATCGATAACTTCTTAACAAATATTCTAAACATATAGATTCACTGAAATATTTCCGTCATGGATTAAAGCTACCCAAAAGGTATATTAACACCGACGTATCTCGATTTAAACTTGTTTTAGACAACGTTGTCTGTTTAACTATTTGAAATATTCATTTTTCGAACATAATAATTAATTAAAGAGATTTTGGTGTTGTAAATTATTAATGTTATGAAAGCTTCATAAGATCTTAATCTTAATGGATGTTTTCTCCTGATAACTGGCGATTAAAAATTTTTCGGCTGACCAATTACGAATTTAAGGTTAAAAATTAAAACACGATAAAGGAAAACAACTGCTCGTTATCGATCAGCTTTATTTATGATTAGCTACTGGATTATAGCTATTTCGGTACCATTAACCATCATCATGTTGAGAAGATGTTGAATCACGCTATAAATTTATAATACATTAAATTACATCGAATTTTGTAGATTAAATTGACGGATCGGCAATATATATATATATATATATATATATATATATATATATATATACGTATTATTCATAATAACTAGGAGTATTTTGTTACTTGATCACAAAGGACTCCGTAACGTAGGCGTATTTTCGTCATATATTTCGTGTCATAAATTAGATACGTCTTGTCATAAGAGACACTTGTTGCTAATCATGTCCGTGGGCTACGTGTTTGCGCTCTATGACGCTGTCAAGCATATTAAATCGCCAAAGGATGTTCGTGGTATTTATAAATTTATTGCTTTGCTGAAATCGCACTAAAACGCCGAAATACTGCTTTATAGTTCGTGAAAAACGGTTAGTTCAATGTGCTGAAGAGCTATAGGCTACGTATTTTTAGCAACACTAAACGTTAGCAATAAATACAGTGTATGATATAAAAATGTAATATAGGTACAAAAAGGTTAGGTTGATTTCAAACAGTGTTATCAACATTTGCACCTTGACAATTTCAATAGGGATCATACATTTCGTAATATTGACGCATGCAATTTTCCTTATACAGTATGTGTATACTCTAATAGGACAAATTCAGTATCTCCCTGTATTAACTTCTTCAAAGGAAATGAATGCTGAAAGAGGCCAATTCTTTTTCACTATGGGGGTTATTTTATATGAACTTCGTTCCGTGATGTAATCGATATTTTGTCATTGGAAAAGTATGGCGTGCCACTTGCCATTAGTAGAAAAGGATTTAGAAATGAACTGTTCACTGTATCTGTATTTTATTTTTAAAATGGGGAGAAAAATATTATCAAAGCTCTAAACATTAATGTGCCTCTACTACTATTCTTTTGTTGTGTATTTTGATTTTTACAAAGTAGCAAACAAAAAATCAGGCAGGCTTTTTTAATATATATTTTCAATTTCGTAAATATTATTGTAGATAAGTTGTCAACCGGAAAAAATGTTGTTTCGGGGCACCTAATCCACAAATTTACGCCATAATATCTAACAAAGTATAACAATATTTAGTCAACATAATATTAATATATTATTTTGTGATGCCTTATTGTGATTACGCAAATTAAAGGGCTCAACAGGTACTTTACACATGTGCAAGAAATATTAAAATCAATCAATTCGTTTTAGAATAAAATAGATGTATGTGTTTGTATGTATTTGGAAATGAAACATCTTTTTCACATAATTTTTTTAATTATTTCAGTTTTCTTTAATCAAATGTTCATAATAGTAACCAGTAATTATTTTGTAACCAGTAATACAATGGGGTTTCAAATTCCCTTCTAATATTTTCAAACATTAGTCATTTTCAAACACCTGTAAAGCTATTAATTAGCAATATGCGGGGAATACCCTTTATTCTCTAGTTTTATGTTTCATGAAAAAGGATTTAGAATTTTGGAATTTTGAGAACAAAAATTTTGCATACATAGTCAAGTGGTACTTGAATATCCCGCGAGTCTGTACACAAGATCCCGAAATTCACTAAATTTCAACAGCATAAATTGCAGATTCGCCACGAACTAATAATTCTCCAAGAATAATGTTTTTGGAGAAATGGTGGAGAGAATACAAACTACACCCCAATTATTAAAAAATATTTGCTTCAGTGATGAGTGTACATTTCATCTCAACGGTATAGTTAATAAACATAATTGTCGATACTGGAGTAACATAAATCCACACATTTTTGCGGAAGGTCACATCCAACGACCTATTTATTTATGAAAATCTATTACAAACAATACTTGGAGATGTTAGACACCATAATTGTACTTCTTATTATTCAAGAGTTAGAAACTCAAGAAAATATTGACGCAAAAATGAATTTGAATGAAAAAGATTCGCCAATTCTTAAATGAGAGGTTTCCTGGGCAGTGTATTGGAAGACGGGGTCCGATAGAATAGCCTGCACGATCACCAGATTTATCTCTCTCAGATTTTTATCTTTGGGAAGTCAGTAGTCTACAAAACACTGCCTGTAACAATTGAAGATCTTTGGCAACGGATTACAAGAGAATGTTGAGGGAGCAATGAGGAGGCAAACGTTTGAAAATGCTTGAATGGAATTTGAAAACGGATTGTATTACTGTTTACAAAATAATGGGCATTTTGAACATTTGATTAAATAGAAACTGAAATCATTTTAAAAAAATGAAAAAAACTGTTTCGGTTGCACATTAAAACAATTACACTTAAACGAATATTGGAAAACGAATTGATCGATTTTAATATTTCTTGTATAGGTGTAAAGTACCTGTTAAACTCTTTAAATTGAGGTATTATAAGAAGTATAGTGCCATTTACGATTTTAATGTTGGGGCGATTTTTAAGTACATTCACCCATCGAATAACGGGTTTTCACCAAAATTTACGATTTTAGGGATGTCCACGAAATTTCTAGTATGCCATAATTTAATACTCGATAAGGTCTACAATTTGTACTAGGTCGTCATCAGAAGTAGCTTTTCTTCCTGGAACACCGTCTCAGAGTCGGCATAGAAGAAAACTATTGCAACACGTTATAAAAGGCATCTGTAGAGTCTATTATTACTGAATTCTGATATTTTATTATGGGTGGGGTTGGGATTAGATATTTTATATTTGTTTATTTCAAAATCTTCTAGAAGGTTCATTTTCTCACATTTATTTGTTTCATAATCAGTACTTTAATATTTTTTGTTTAAATTTTGTGGCCAGTTTGAGCAGTATGTTGTTTAATTGTTGAACCATTCATTTTTAGGTGTTCCCTGAACTTTATTTTTATACCCCTTCCAGATTGTCCTATCTAGTAAGCTCCACACTCTCCATATTCGATTTTATAGACCCCACTTTTTTCTATCATTTCAGTATTATGTTTGTTGTTAGAAAGTATATTGCATATATGGGTATATGGGTTCTACATTATCCCTATATCACCTTGAAAAAATTCTCTTCTATGAAAATAACAATTTGTTTACCAAACCCATGAAATGCTATCGTAGATATGTTGATGACATTCATATCATTTTCGATGGCACAAACGCACAACTAAAAGCACTACATAATTTATTGAATAACTTAGGGAAACTGGAGTTTACAAAAGAAAAAGGGAAAAACAATCACATTAACTTAATACTCCCTTAAATTCAAGCAATTTCGAAAAAGAACTTAATCTGCAACATAGCAATAAGTAATGATTATAAACTGGATGATCTTCAATCTATTTACAATAAAATACATAGCAACAACATTCTTAAATATATATACCCACATTACAACGAAAAACCTGGATACATTTCACCTAAATATTATGGATCTTTTTTTGATAATATAACGATTTTCTAAATAAAAAAAATACAATATACAAACATCTCCAAAATCTAACAATAAAAAGATAACATACGCTCTAACAACAAACAAAAACTGAAATGATAGAAAAAGTGGGATCTACAAAATCGAATGTGGAGAGCCTGAAGCTAACTACATAGGACAATCTGGAAGAAGTATAAAAACAAGATTCAAAGGGCATCTAAAAATGAATAGTTGAACCATCAAACAATATATTGCTCAAACTAACCACAAAATTGAAATAAAGAACATTAATTTACGTTATAAATTAAATAATCTAAGAAAATGGATCTTCTAGAAAAATTTAAAATAAACAAACACAAAATATCCAATCCCAACTCCATTGGTGCAAATTTAAACCTAAATTTTTATTTTTTCTGGGTTATGTTAAGAATCCGATTGCGAAGTGCATGTTTTCATACAATATCTTCATGGAAAATTACAGGTAAATTTTGATGCATTTATTAAAACATCTTTTAACATTTATTAAATGTTAAAAGGTAAAAAATAGCAGAAGAAGTTGCTGCTACTGTGGACCCGTAACAAATAGTCTACATGGTTATGAGCAAAATAAGTTGATGGTATAACACACTGTACTCGTGAGGTTAAATAACGAAGTAATTTGTTGCCTTATCACGTGAATTGAAGTGCAAACATAGCCCACCTTCTAGTTCCCACCTGTAGATTTTAGAAATAAGATAACAAATGTAGGTCAGCAGACTCAAATGACGGCAAAGAACAAAGTGTATGCTTTATTTCACATTATCTTCGCAAACCGTGTTGGCTCATTAGCTCTAGTAGTAAAGTTTCCGCTCTTACTGTACCTGTAGCTTTACAATTTTACGGTATTTGTTACTCAAAGCAAGCGTCCGCTGCAAGCGGCTTAAAAACAGCTCAAAATGTCAAATGCACAGCCCGTTAATTGCGACGTTCTATTTTGGCTTAATTAAGTGACATTAAGGGGTGAAATGTTCCGTGTCCGACGTTGCACGTGAAGGGTGCAAATCGCAATAAATTTCGAGCGGAAGCGCGACAAATTGAACCCATCCTGGAATTGGACATTTACAGTCGATCTTTAATGGGACCAGTCCTGTATAAGCCGTACAGGACATTTCATTGTATTATTTCGTAGTGTAGGTATATTCGCGAATACAAAATGAACACAAAATGCAAGGAAAAACTTCGGGAAGTGTTAAATTTTATTAGAATAACTAATAATATTTTACCATTTCAGGGACTAAGCACTGGGACTAAACTAAATTTAAAACTTCTAAACCACTTTTCGTGAAACTCGAAACTAGGAATTATCGAGGTTGTAAATTTCGGCATTTATTAATTAACAAGTGCCGAAATTAAGTAGTCTTTTAACAAACATGCAAAGTATCTGGCAAGATATTTCATCGAACCTTCTTTCTTTTATTGAAGAGGACAACTTCCAAATAATGCCATTTTTCGGAGGCGATAGAAGATTTTTAAATGTGCTCTGATTATATGTTGTCCCTATATTTTCTTATTTTTTTGCTTTAGTATTTAGATTCTACCCAAGAAAAGATGGATAACGTCATAATTGCGCCAATTTAATAAATTTCTGCTGATACTACTTCTATTAAGCACATATGCAAGGGCATTTAAATTGTAACACCATGTTAGTTAATTAGTCTAGATCAGTCTGTGAAATTACATTATTAATTTATTACAAGTTTCATTATCGTAGAGCCCTGTTGCCCACCATCACAACAATCTGTGCCAACTAGAAAATATCGCCCTCGGCCATCTAGATGCAAATACCCGTGCGGCGTTTTCATTTCATTTTACGATTTAATTATGAACACCGGCGTCGTGCAATTATCGAATACCTGTGTGTGCGCGCTCATAAAGTGGAACAGTTATTGTACATGTCACAAACTGTAATTAAACACGTGAATTTAATTTACTTTATCCGCATAGTCGGGGATCCTATAGGCGGAGAAGCGGCCACCGTTCCCTAATAAAGCGATAATTAGCCAACGTATGCGCTGATTATTTAATTAGGTTAACGCCGTATTTAGTACAAACGAAACATTCGCGGCAAGCGGGAGTAATGAGACAGATTGACGCATTGCGTTAACTAAGTATAACTTAATAATGCTGATAATAGGGAGCTGTTGCGCCAATTACAATGCTATAGGTCCGTAAATACTTTAAGTATAATAACGTACCTACAGTTATGGTTGCGTCGTGTGAAATCTACATACTTTTTTTTGCAGAAAGTAAAACAATCTCAAAATGACGTTCCTCGTCAACACTTTATTGAAGATCAATTTACTCTGCCTGTCAGAAAATACAAAGTAAACTAAGTAACTATAAGTCAGTTGAAATCTTACATCTTCAACTAACTTCAAATAATCTTATTTTTAAGAAAAATCAATTCAGAGCCAAGTCTTTTAAAACATAAGGAATCATTAGCATTAAGAACCTCATTCTGAAATTCGTACAGAAATTTAAAAATATTTTTCAGAAAGAAAATATTAACAACATTTAATTTGTTAATTAATAATTGGGGGACAGATGTAATGTTTGTTTAATTGATATTCGACTACTACGTTATTCATTTTATTACCAAAATTATAACTCGTATGTAAATCAAGTCACCTGATCGCTCAAAGCTTCATAAAGTGAATGTAACTTTGTTAGTCCATTGACTTGTACTTCAAAAGCTTCCAGATACACAAAGCATCGTTCTGTAATTTTGTTTCCACTTAATGTAAAGAAAACAACTAAATCTTACCATCGCAAGTAAAGGATGAGGTAATTGGATACATACCTGTAACAAAACGAAAAAGTATTAATTAGTACGGCAATTAAGTGCCTAATTGCAATTAGCATACACAATCAAAATAACACATTTTAAATATGGCTATAATATTTTATAGGTCACGAACATTATACCTTTGTTTGTTCAGTTATTTAATTGCTTAATTGTGGGCGGTGCTATGGATATTTAAAATTAGGCATGGATATACAGTGCGAGGAAATATTCCCGTACCATGCCGGCAAGTACGCCACACCTTGTCCTCCAATCCTAGCCTATAGTGTCTCCTAAACCCCGCCTGCTCGAGCTATTAGCTGACGCGACAAACACGGCGTCGATATGACGCGACAAGCAGGCGTCACGAGCGAGCAGAAAATCTGGATGCCGTGAGAGCTAAAATAATAGAAACAGCTAACCTTATCACACCTGAATTTTTTTATTTTACTATTCTTTTTTATGTTCAAATGGGGTTTTAAGAATTTATTTTATTTTAGAATATTGTTTTATTATCCTTTTATAAGAATAGATTTATGTTCCTTTTGTGTAATCAACATTTAATGACCATAACATTTGAAAGGAGATATTTCTAAGATCTCCGTTTAACGTACATTTACGTAGAAATATTAAGTAAAAGAGCACTAGAGCACACAAAAGGTGCACTAGCTAGTACACCCATCAACGAGCCAGGTGCAACTGAAGCAAAGCCGCCGGTATGCGTATAACGCGCCTCCCCACTACGCTGTGGGCGTCTTATGGTAGGGAGGGCATGCGCCTGGCTATGGTACCACAATGAATCCTCGTACCATATAATGGTGTTTATTAAGTAAAGGAGAAAATTCTGAAACCAGAATTCTTAGACTTATTCAAGAAAAAAGAAAGCAGACTGTTCCACAACAATCAACCCCAAAGATAGTACCACAAAGAAGTCAGTTCCGTCGTCTTGTGAGTTACTTTCTTGAACTAAATCTACTAAAAGTATGACGTGAAGTATGGCGAAGGGTGCCAATTCGCAAAATAGACTGGGAAACTCTTCCCACTGGAAACTTATATTAAATATAAAGCCACAATTTTATATACTAAGAAATCACTAATCTGATGAAGATGAAAAAACTTAAATTTCTCGCAAAAATATACCAAAAGTGTACATTTATCTGAGTATAAAAGTATTCCCAAAAACTCAGTTTGGTATATATGAAACTAAATCTGCTTTGTCTGTATGCTTTATTAACTGGTGATATTTTCAACCTCCGGTTAATATAAAAATCAACTGGTGTGGATAACTTGCACGACTTTCTCTCACGTAACCCCCCCGATCTATTTTAGGACAATAACTTCTAAACGGTGCGACTTTGGATGTTTAATAAAATCGACCATAAATTCCATAAAAACGCCAAAAACTTGATTGCAAGCTAAAATAAACTACTTGTACGGTCGACTATGCTACACTTAAACTTAGGCGACCCAATGTACATGAGCGAAATTATATTTTAATGTTTTATTTTTCTCTCGAAAACGGCATGTTTTAAAGAATGCAGTGTATAATTATTATGGAATTTAAAAACGGCTTTAGAAACCATATTACCTGCCGCATGTTTATGAACGTACCATTGATTAATTTGCGTAAACAGAAATTAGTGAAATATCGTTCAGTGTAAACGATGCTTTGTCGCCTTGTTGACAGTAAGATAACCTACGTTTTTTGCTGCCAAGAAAGAAGAGTAAATTTAAATACTTTTAAATTGAACGCGGCTAGGAGTGGAAGTGCAAATATAGAGACCTTTTTCCAGCAGCTAGAAGGAAGGGGTCTTCGAAAAGATGGAAGTGCACGAGGGACGCGTGGGTGAACCTATGCCCGGACCATCAATTCACCAATCCAAGAACTACTAAGGTAAGAAATGGTCCGTCTGATGCAAATTAACTTACACCACGGCAGTTTGTCACCCTTATACCATCCCACTATTTAGACTACTGGAGGATAAAGCGGAGGATTAAGTCTATATCAACAAACTGTGAATAAAGTTATAAAAATGTTAAATGTAAATATTGTAGAGTGATCCTCAGTATCAGAAGTAAGGGAATGAATTTGAATCATCCTGTATTGTATTTTTTTAAAAGTATTTTTTGCCGATTACAACCTCTCTGATATATTTTTTTTATTTTTGGCATTTCTTTTTCTATTTTCCAAGGTATATGTATAGAGATATATTAGCATCACCACTTTGGTCACTACGGAGGTTCACCTGGATTTAGAATCTCCCTTCACATCTTACTAGACGCATTGTGTCCAACATTTTGATGATGATATTTTTATATGTCTTGGCGAATTAGGTTATTCTAAGGGCAATGATACCGTTTTTGGAAGTCGATCTATTCATCTATCTATCTGTCTCTTCGTTCGTCTGTCAATCTGTAAATAACACTTCTCCTATTTCTAATCGTTTTAGGGAAAAAAGTTTCAAATAACATTTTTATTGTATCAGTTCCATCTTCTTCTGGAAGCATTTTCATATATTCTCCTAGACGGTATGCAACTTTAGTTTTAGAAGTAGAACACCTTGTTTAATTCATTGACGGATTTATGGTCGATTTTATTAACCATACATTTAAAAAGTATTGAAGTATTGCTAAAGTCGCCCCATTTAAGAAGTATCGAACATTTTTTGCAAAAAGGTCAGGGGGATAGGTGAAAAAAAGTCAAAGTGAGATATTTGATTTTTAAATATCCAATAACTCTTAAAGGTTGCGACTTTGGCTAAATCTATGTTTAATAAAATAGACCATAAATTCCATAAGGAACCCAAAAATGTAATAATATACAGAGTTTTCCATTTAAAAAACTCAAGTTGCATAGCGCCTAGAAGAAATGGGATGTATATATGAAAATAACATTATGTAATGGGGAGGGGGGGGGGAATAAGTACTGTAACTTTAATTGGATTTTTTTTGCTTTGGGGTAGAAGATAAGATGTAGCTTAGGCAATGCAAAAATCATACAATTTTCTATCCGATCACCCCGTACAGCCTAGGAAAAAAGTATACTGGGGTTTTCTTCAGGTTAAACTATGACGATTTAACCCAATTTATCTGTATACAAACGTGATAAATATAAAATAAAATATTTTTTTATATATTTTAATATCTTGGAAACCACTAAATAGTTAGTAGCTATATGTCACTCTTTATTGCAATATTGGTGATATACCCTGTACAGT
>JAWQRJ010001904.1:0-14677 GCA_033557515.1 Diorygopyx duplodentatus | reverse complement strand
GTATAGTTCTATTTGCAACGTAAAACACACATGTGATTCAAATAACTTCAAATTATGTAAAATGCTCAGAAAACAGAGAAATGGTGGACGTAGCATGTGTAGTATAATAAAATGTATAGAATGCATTGCTTTCTCTTTATAGGAGAAAGGTACAAAACAAATGAAAGAATGAACAATTTAAATATAATTTTAAAGATTAAGTTAATTTTTACCCACTAGTAATTAGTACATACAAACGAGAAATGATAATATTTAGGGCATAACAGATGGTCGCAAGCCAATTACACCAGCCTATCGACCTGGCGGAGCAAGTTTCTACTCAAGTGGTAACGGTAAATTTAACTTGAAATTAGGGTGTGCCCCATGTTCCATCGTAACCATGATAACACCATTTTGCGCCGCACGTAACTTAACTCGACATCGGGCTCATACCTCAATACACCCAATTTTGTATAGGTTATATAGCAAAGTAAATGTTAAAAGATCGATAGTTTGACAGCCTACTTTCAAAATTCTAAGACCTATTTCCTATTGACAGTTGTCACGTGACAGAAGCTGCGTTGCTCCTCTCTTTTATGACTGCTGCATAGGCCCAATCAGGTCAACCAGTGTTGGTATTGACATTTGTATAATCTTAATTGAATTAACAGTTTTGGTAAGTTTAGGATTTTATTGACACATGATAGGTCAAATGATATACACTCGAATTTTATTTCCAATTAGAGATGCACAGAGGTTGCGCAGATTGACATGATTGTCAGTCATGACTATATAATTGGAAACCACCCAAAGTGATATTTGAGTTTGGAAAATCTATGAGGGATCCAAAGAATTTGTTTTTGGCTACATCAACATTAGTACACAGATAATGAATGATACTACAGCATTAGTCTCTTCTTATGCTCCAATCCACTTTAAAACTGGATTATATTTTATAGGGAAATATTTTGTCAATTGTTTATTATGGTTAAGGGTGCATAACATTGCATTGACTCCTGAGCATCTTTTGTGAGTGTATGATTTCATCGCCTTCGAGAAGTATTCCGGTGATTATCATGGTATGGTGTTTATCATATCCGTCAAAAAATTTACAGCGGACTTCAGTATCCTATTTTAGTTAAAACAGCCCTTTTAAAATCCATGTAAATCGCTCTTTTAAATATTCGTATTCATGATCCTCTTTTAGCGCTAAAAAAGTGGGCGATAAGAGGCGATATTTAAAAATGG
Organism: Diorygopyx duplodentatus; assembly: GCA_033557515.1. NCBI lineage: Eukaryota > Metazoa > Arthropoda > Insecta > Coleoptera > Scarabaeidae > Diorygopyx > Diorygopyx duplodentatus. The sequence continues at coordinate 13,450 of JAWQRJ010001904.1, read as the reverse complement.
GTAGGAGCATCTCTAAATTTGGTAAGTTAAACAGCAAAAAAGCGAAATTAGGGAAATTAATGGTTAAAGTAATTTACTTACTTTATTGATTGCAGTTGAATTGTCGTCAACTGCATGGATACAGTTGACGACAATTCAACTGCAATCAATCAAGCATTTCTGCAGTGAAAACAGGTTTGTGATAACGTATATGGGCCTTGGTGTAATGTTCAAGGAGGAAATTCTAAAGAGGCGAAGTAGGTCCCGAATAGCTTAATAGAAAGCGGGAAACACCGGTTGGAACCCCATCTCGTACACGATTTTTTCCTTGATAAAACAATTCTTTAGTGGTAAAAGCCTTCCTTGTATTTCCTTGGTTATGAACACGTGGGTTTGTTGTTTTCGTTATTACCCCAATGCTGCCATTCCTTTAGAATATGCGTGTGGTCCAAAATAAGCGATTATGTATCCGCCCCCAAACACGTGATTGAGCAGTTACAGTTACAAGAAATAGAAAAAAAAACATCTAAGCCCGCATGAATTTTTCAAAATCGATCTTCTTGGACTCAACTGCATATTGTGCTCTACAACTTAAAGCTCGGGAAATCCTACGTCCACCGACCGGTATAATAAAAATGAATCAAATCGCGCGAGGGTCATTCGTAGTTGCCCGTGCGAGTTACCATAAACTCATAAACTGCTTTATCACGCAACTTTGCCAGGACAACTTTGCCAGGTGGCCCCGCGCTCTGGTTTATTATTATTTATGCCTATTTTATTTGTTTTACTTCTAATTCCTCTTTTTCTGTTACCCAGGTACGCAGTAAAAGAAAAACCGATAGTGTACAATACTAATGCTCAGACTTGAATGTTAAAATCTGAAAAATTAAATTCTTCTGAATCAATGGGTGTTAAATGAATGTAGTACGAGTTTCTTATTTTGTCCTAAAATGTTATATTATATGTGTGAACTTTCGATTCTGTTGAAAATTTGAAAATTATAACTAGATGGAAAAAAGTAACCTGGATGTATTTCAACTTTGTGAAATATAATTTAGTGGGGGTCACTCGAGCATTTGAAAACGCTGGGTTTTGATATATTAAGTGTATAGCATACATTCATCTCTCGTGTAGTATTTTTACCCGGTACAGCACCGATGCGTTCTTTGAAAAAGATTAAAAGTTAAGGTTTAGGATATCATCACACGTACGTGTGATGGTGACGAGAAAAGTATAAGTTTATTTTTCGTAGACTGGAGTGTATCTACTTGATGGTAGGTAGAATGTCGGTGTAACATATGGGGTACAAACACTAAGGGATAGTACCATTTATTTATCGAATATTCTTGTTCTGATAATTCAGTGGGAGTACAGATATATTATATCTCAAAACAACTTTTAACATATAACATTAACGTTAATACCTTCAACAATTACGTAAAGTGCGTAAAAACAACGCCGTACAAGTGGATTAAAGCCTATTTTTTTATAGAAGCGGGAGAATTTTGTTCTAAAGATATAATCAGGTCACCTATGGAATTTTGACAAGGCGTTCTATTATTTATCAGTCATTTATGTTTACGTCGAAAGTATTTCTATGCAAAACATCTTTTAGGTGTAGTGTTAGATTTTGGTTTTTGATCTTTTCATTCAACGTGAACGTTTATCTGGTATCACTGGTATCACTAATTTAGGCTGAAAGATTTCCTAACCGAAATCACCCAAATAAAGCCATTTTGACTGTTGGCTCAATTTAGACAAGGTGGAAGTGTGCAGCATACAAGATACACGAAAAGGACACAAGAAATAAGGAAATTGAATTTGCGGTGATTACCTCTGTAATCGAAAATCCCCATACAGCTTAAAACCAAATTGCGTAAAATACCAACATTAGCCAAGCAAGTGTCTCAAGGATTCTGCGACAACATAATTACCAGCCGTATAAAATCCAGCATCACCAAGAACTTTCTGAAAACGATTTTGCGAAACGAACTGAATTTTGTATGTGGATGTTGGGTTGGGTTGCAGACAAAGTGGCAGAAAATGAAAACTTTTTTAATTTTCTTCTGTTTAGTGATGAATGCATATTTCACAACAATGGATCCGTTAACAGACATAATTTTCATTATTACTCTGATTCCAATCCGCATCAATTTAGAATAATTAAAAATCAGCACAGGTGGTCTGAATGTATGGGGTGGAATAATGGGAGAATATGTAATTGGTCCTTATTTTTTCCAACGCCATTTAAATGGAATATTGTTTTTGGATTTTTTGATAAATGAATTTCCAATCTTATTAGAAGACATTCCCTTAGAGATACGTAGATCGATGTGGCTGCAATAGAATGGAACTCCTCCACACTTCCATCGCGGGGTCTGAGCATTTTAAATGTGTATTTTAAAAATCGATGGATTGGAAGAAGTGGATACAAAAATTAGCCACCAAGATCACAGGACTTAACTCCCCCGGATTTCTTTTTATGGGGATACGTAATGGGAATCGTTTATTACACGCCTCCAACAACACTAGGTAATATAAAGGAGCGCATTAGAGAAGCCTTCCAAGCGGAAACACAGAAGTGCTAGCAAATGTTGCTGAGAGTGTCAAAAAGAGGATACGGTTGTGTTTAGAGTCGGACGATCGTTATTTTGAATATTTGTTGTAATGTATTACCTACGTAATATTTAAAATATTGTTAATAACCTGGGGTTTGTAACAAACAATTCTGACTTGTCAAAATGCCATAGGTGACCTGATAAATATTAAATTTATCAACACAAAGAATTAATATTTGTTAACATCAGTAACATTTTGAAAAATGTGCGTTTTCCATCAAAACGTGAAGAGTTAGGTATAGGGAAGCACAATAGTATTCGACAGACAATTAAATTTACATCTATACATCTATTGTTAGCATAAGAAACGGGGCATTCCATTTAAATTAAGCAAATTATTTACCATTTAAAACTTGTCATTATTTAGACTTAATTTTTGGGCACCCTGTATACTTTAGGAATTTTTTCACCAGTTTGACAAGAAATGTAATCAATTAGAACATATCAGGATGAATTTGATGTAAAAAGGAATCATAAATGTTCAGTTTTTAAATTATTAACATTATTATTCTACTTCCATGAAATTCCAAATACTTAAAAAACAGTTAGGTTTAGGTGAGGTAAACCTTAATGAAACTCGGTATTATTTGGGTCGTAGGGTTTTATTAGCCCTTTCTTTTCCATACAAACTTGTTAATAACTGTTACGGCTCTGATTTCATCTGCAATATTAATTTTTATACTCCAATCGTAAAATTAAGAACCTTTGATTTGTTTAAACCCAATTTCGCTACGATAAATTCCAAAAGTACTCTACGATAAACAGGTTTACGCACGAATACAATACTCTCAGCCTCAGCAATACTGATCGTCAGAAGCGGCTGGACTTGTTTCTTTTGTGTTAAATGCAAGCTGTCTTTGTCCTCCATCTTTATCTTTAATCTTCTTGTTAAATCTTTTTCTTTCATCTATTAGCCACTACATCTTTGTTTTAGGTATTATTAACTAATGATTGTAAACCACTTTGTTTTTTTTTTCTAAATCAGAGGCGACCCTTAATATAGACATTCGTCTGCGGGTCGCTGTTTTTACCATTATCCTGCTCTAACAAACTGAGGTCCGTGTTGCAGGTACCTATTTGTAAGGAGGTCTACTTTGCGAAGAAAAATGTAAATAAACGAGTTTCCTTATTCTGAAATTCCAACTCTCAAAGTATGCGAAACTTTCCATTTGATACCTGAATGAAATACACATAGAAAGCTATTTAAACCGGAAGAAATATTAAATAAATATTTCTATTCTATATAATATATTTTCTAGTGATTGACTTGTTATTTTTATTTACATGTTATTTTGAACAAAGTGAAAACACTTTTAGAACTAAAAACAACACCAGCTTCATAGCATTCGCTTGGGGACATTTATGCAAAATATGTAGATAAATTCATTGGTTTTGCAAATGGTTAAAGCGTTTGATTTTCTATTGGAAAGACCACACTGCTGGATGTCCATCCAGAGAATTGAACGGAATGAACGGTTTTATTCGGCTGTGAACACGACCAAAACTACGTCGACATCCAATTTAATGGAATATTCCGTGGAAAAATACTTCGACGGTGGACATTTGCAAATTTGCAGAGCCATTACGGCCGGTGGCGAACATGAAAGCCATTCCTACCTGGTGCAAAATTTTAAGTGCAAAATTATAGTCGAACGTTAATTAAAGCTGCTCACAGCCAGGGGTAAAAAGGTGGGAAGTGCTACGAGAGTTATTGCAACTTCGGTACGCTGCAAAATTTAATTACATTATCGCAATTATTGTAAATTAGAACCGATGAAACGATTCCGAATCACATCGTAATTGGTTGTACCATTTATTTCAGTAGTGATTCGTGTTGAACGTTCTGGTAAAATTATTTGTCAATTTTGTTAATTGATAGTTTGCGTTTGCCGCATCGACATTCAATTGTTGCAAAATTTGCAATGCAAGTCAGAAAATTTGCATCAGATATTATTACACATTAACATTTCATAGTTCAGCTTTGACAATTTCGAGTACTGTTCACGGATATATCGTTTTAGTGTGTAAAACAAAGTACCCAAAAACCATAATAATAAGAATAATAATATTTAAGTTGAATACAATTACTATAATAACAATTTACAGTTATTACAATTAACTAAGTAGATACCATTTTTTTCTAGACTGGAAATTTTTGTTTTAAAAGCGGGGATTATATTATATTTGTTGAAATTTTTTGTCGATTTTAAATTGACGTTATTAAAAGTTTTATAAATTACTTTATTAGAATTAGACAATTCTGTTAAGGTAATCGGATTAATATTTCATTTATCATGCTCTTACTGAAACCATTATTTTCAGCAAGATTAAATATGTATTTTATGTCCTTTTCTCGTGCTTCGGGGGATGAAGGGTATTTACGTACCGTAAGGGAGTGTACGTATATTTATTTTGAATTTAAACCTTGATTTAAACCTGTTCTAAATTAAAAGTCATTTTCTAACTTAAAAATTATTTTGATTTGTTGAATAAGTCATTAAATCTGCTTATCTGCTTACTTAAGAATTTACCTTAATTCCTATAGTAGTCTTGACAAAAACTGTTTTTAGTTATAAAACACCTATCAAACTTCTAAGGAATGTTATAAAGCACACTGACACGTAGCCATAGACAATATATGCAGGTATTGCACGTCACTGCATAAAATGTATACCGCATGAAGTTGCAGCTGAATAGAAATAAGTTTAGATGGACTTTTTACCTTTGCTCAAAATTTATTCCGGTCAATCATTGTTGAACACACGGTACGCACACAAGCTATATATATATATATATGTTCGATAAGCTTCAAATTTCATGTATTGAGGTCAAAGCCAACTTTTATTTTTGTTGAAAAATGTATAGATAAAAAACCTTATAGAAAAGGTGTATAGAATATTTCGATAGTTTCAATAATAAACGAGTTATTGTCATCTTTAAAATGATATTTTTTTCAATTTCAAACTACATACTTAGTCAATGTTCTCTTTACCATCGGCCTTCTCATGAAAAAGAAGCTCTATTATATTAGTAATAGCTATTGCAAAAACCGCATTTCTGACATTTTGCTGGTTTAAGTAAAAAAAACATTAATAACTTATTAAGTAAATTCCTCCTGAAGGAAATTTTGCAGAAGTAATTTTAACGCAGTTAAATATTAACACAAAAATACGTTCTTCGGTAAAAATACCGCAGATAAATAACAAAAATAGAGGTACAGGTTGGCACGAAATCGAAAACAACCAAAAAAATTGTAAACATAAACATTCCACAATAGTAAGTGAGTTAAGATTTATCTCTCAACAATCTGCAGAACGTTGATTTGTTAGTACCCAGCCTAATACGTAACATTAATTTATGATTACAATTTAAATATATTCTGTATATTATTATTTTTTTAGTTTTTGGGTAGTTTTTAATGAATTGAATGCGAATTCTATTGACATTCTCATTTAATTAATCAAAAAATTGTCCAAAAATGAAAAAAAAAGTTAAGTCTTAATCTCTAAAAACACAGATGTGACAGATTTTCAAAAAAAAATTGCTGTGTATTAATTATATTTTATAATATATTTTATATATTATATATAAATTTTCAATTATATAATATTTTCAAACAAAAATTATCATTATTGTTGGGTGCTTTACGTGTACTGTAACTCGTCTTCAGCTTCAACATATTTTAAAATTTTTCTTTAAAGCAATAGTCTTACGGTAGGTGCAATCTTAAATCTCTTTGGAAAAATATTTTTGGTGTGTCCGTCCAATCTTGGGGACTTTATTCCTTCTGCTAGCTTTATGTCCCTCGCATTGGTTTTGAGTGTACTTGACTGTAGGGCATACCAATTGAAATCCCGTAGATCCCACCAAAAATAACTGGTTTTAATGACAGTATGCAAAATATTTGTTTCATACTTCCTTTTTAGAGAATAAATTTCTTCTGCAATAAATTTTTAAAACTTACGAATAACTGCATAGTCTATAAATAGCAATAGAGTCATGTATAAAAAACATGTATAGATGTGTAGATATCTAGTAGTTATGCGAAGACAGCTTTGCGGAAATTGTTAAATGTTCGGTGTTCGAGGTTGCATACGACAATTTCTTGCCGCCGTAAATACTTCCCTGCATAGTTTTGCACGACACTCAGTAAATTGCAACGCAATATGACAAAAAATTGCACTGATAATACTTGGCATGACGCAAGGCCACAGAGGCGCGTTTGACAATGGCTTGCGCCTATAAATAGAACGGATTTTTTTACCAGCTGCGACTTTGGGTTATTATGGTGGAAAGCCGGTCATTTTAAACTGGTATACTTAAATTTGTCAGCCAATACAACGGATTTACTATCATTAAGTCCCTTGTGCAGATGCCAACAAAACGAAATTTGGAATTGGGCCAACGACTATTTGCGGTTTTCTGTGTATTAATAATGGCACTGAAATGTATTACAAAAGATTACAAAAGGATGGTAGATTGTTAATCCGCGTATAACTTGTAGGCTAAGTATTTTACGCACTGTATGTGTTTATAGCTTCTAATTTTATGATTGGGTTTATGGAGCACAAATCCTCTACTTTAATCAATGCCCAATTTGTAAAATTTTCTTTAACCTCGTCATCAAATTCACAAGACTAACAATTATCAGTCACCATTTTAAACAACAATCTCCATTAAATAAAAACAGCTTGTGATGTATCTTAGATTGTGACACCTTGCATACCAGCATAATTGTGAAAATTGCAATTAAATTGTGAGTCTCAAAAAAATATAGCAAATGAGACTCATATAGCATCACTAAGACGAGCTTATAAAAATGTATCGGGAAAATTGGCAAAACCTCGGCACTCCGGTTTATTCGTCTGAAAAATTCCAATTTGTCTTCGTTTACAACACGTTTACAGCTGGTTTTCAGCTTGTCTGTTTTTTTATTTACCTCTACCCATAGTTCGGTATGAACTGTTTATTTCAAACAACATTCGTATTTGTTACATCACTTTTTTTATTATTTCTATCTAACAAACCAGTTGTGGAATTAAAGGCTAAAACTTATTGATTTGGATAAACTACATGTATTCTTAACCATCACATTTAAAACCCTTCAAAACCCTTAATACCATATTTCATTGCAATGCGATTGAAAATATTGAGGTACAGATTCTTGAATAATCTATTCTTCATCGTAAGGTTGCTAATACCTGTAGAACTGAATTAAAAGTGTCGATAGTCCATAATAGTACATTGGGTATTCCAGATCATGGTTTTAAAAGTGGTGGACCCTTTGGAAATGACGGGAAGTTATCTTATATTGGAGAAATGATGGGAATATTATCGAATAATAATATTTCTCTATAATTTTTCTTTAAGGACAATAAAAGGAAATTTTAAGGAATTTTAAGGAAATCTTTAAGGAAATTTTCTTTAAGGACAATAAGATCAATGATGTGGCCTCAAACAACGACAAACTAAAATTTAACTTCTGGCAACTAGTATCACCATTGCATAAAGAGCTAATTCGAATTTTAAATAATGTTCGGTAGAAAAGAAATGGAAAGAGCGTATTGTACTTAGTCAACAATGATTTGAGAAAACAGGCATTTTTAAGAAGAAATTGATTTGAAAGAGTAGTATAAAGATATTAGGTTTCATTTGAATAATTCAACTTAATTTCATTTGAATAATTCAACTTAATTTCATTTGAATAATTCAACTTCCTGTCTCATTGCCCAATTCCCTGTGCGAACCAGGAGTGGATAAGTAAGTAATTTACTCTATAGACTTAAAAAGTGTTTGATCAAAGTTTTTGTTCTTTTTAGAATACATATTTTGCTCTTTTTACATTTCTAACCTTAATATTTTCCCTTGCTTAAAAGTTTAAGAGAAAGTATTGAAATATAGGAAAAAGTTTTCAAACAACAATTACAGTACTCTAATTATTTTCTCACCTAGAAGTTATATACAGAATGATTTAGGAGGAAACCGCTGTACTTGGGAAATTTATTTCAAGACTAAAAAGTTTAACAGAAATATGTTTAGCGTTGTCTAATACCATTGAACGAGCTAATCTTGTTTATTTATTCGCCGAACCGTCTTTGAAACGGAAGCTTTAGCGTGGGTGATATTTGCAGAATTTAGAGATTCCGGTGCGAGGAATCGATTAAGATAGGTCCGAACTTTCAACACAACCGTTTTAAGATATAAAATGAGTTTTTGCTCATTATAATAGTTTGAGAACCTAAGGATTCACCACGTGGTCAAAGTTGGTAGAGCGATCTCGACCTGTTAGTTTGACCTTTGACCAAACGTAAAAACCTTTTTTTTTTGTCTTTCATACCGGAGAAAGCTCGCTCTACCAGGTATTTTCCTTTAACAGTTCTATTAGATAACTAAGCACAATGTAGCAACAAAAATCAACAAAAGAATGTAAAGTCACAGTTACCATCTCTAATTAATGCACGCATTACTTAAGTTTTGTCGGCACCTTTTTGAACAAATATGCACTATTTGTTCAGTTTTGAACAAAGATTAAAAACATACGATTATTCACTGAAGTTGCTTGACCAAATATTGAATCTTTTCATTATATCTGAATCACTTACGCGAGTAAAAGTCTGCATTGAAAAACTAAAATATTGAAATCAGCACACAAAATGTAACGGACACTTCAAACTTACGCGCTGACAAACATTTTAATTTCTCTTATGCCCGATTGCACAAAACATAGCTGTCAAGTTGGAGAAAAAGCTGCGAAGTTGGGGTCAAATTGGAGAATTAAAATTTTCTAATTCGAATGCTTCAATATGATTGGATAACGACTCATTAATGGCTGGTTAACTTGACAGGACGCTTTATGTAATTAGTGCCAACAATTTTTCTGTCTCCAATATTTGTATCACCAACCAAACAGAATGAGGGAAATTTTGATCTGGCCTCTTGTATTGATTTACAAAATTTTCAAGCTGTTTAGCAAAACTGTCGTAGAAAATAATGCCATGTGTGTTTACTTATCGTTCTAATGGCATCCTATAATTGCAGGTAGTTTCACATGTTATATGTAATTCCAAATGGTTTTCGCGGCCATCGTAATTATAGAAAATCTATAATTATACAGAAAGAATAGTTTTACAGGCAAATGGACATCAAATAAATCTAATCGAAATAAAAAAAAGAATATCTTTATTTTTATAAAAAGTCTGAAATTGTTAAGCTTTACATCAAAAGGATAAAATTTAACATTAAAAAAGTATGACAAAATTTACCGCTCACCTCCCAACGTTTCTGAGATTTTTTTTATCTCTAGCTATTTATGAATTTATTGTCGAATTTAAGGTCGACTTTCATATCGCATATTCTGTTTAAGTCGCACCGTTGCGGAGGTTTGTAAACATTTTTTGAAAAAGAAAAATACATTTTCCAGGTGTATAAGATAAGTAACACGAATTCTAAGCCCCTTACCTTTCGACCCCTTTATAATTTACAAGTATTTTCATAGATATAGGGTGCCCCACTTATTTAAATAGAAAACAATGCTCGTTAAGGCAAACAATGCAATAACGTTGTATATTTGTGATTAGGCCCCGAATCTTTATTTATTTAAAAATGGCAAATATTTAAATGTAATATTTAACAAAAAAAGGTGGAATATTGATTAAAGACGCAATATATTTACGAAAGTTTTTTAATACACAAAAGGTTAGAAATGATGATGACAATTTACAATTAATTAAGTTTATGTTAAAATCATTTGTTTACACTGTATATACATAAATGTTTTTTTAAAATGATCGAAATTACAACTTCTTCGATCTCAAAACAAAGCTTTATATTGAGAGAAGCTTCTTCTCACATCGCATGAAGTAATTGGAACCTATTTAAATTTTGAAATGTCGGAAGGGCTCAGCTTGAAATGCTGAAGCGTTTAATACTTCAAAATCTCCATTTTCTTCATTAAGGTTCCAAAAAGCTTGTTTTTGATACGTAGTAAAATTTTATAGCCTAGATTTTTGTTTAACATCTCTTCACATTTTTGGTTCATTTTTTCCCCGAATTGACCTGGACATAAAATTCCCCGAAAAGGTCAGAGAGTGTACCCAAATCTACTGGTTATACAGGTAATCCGAATCTACAATACGAAATACTAAGCAAAAATTGAAAATATCACTATTCTATGGAGCAACTTATTCAGTGATTACGCTTTTTGAGATTTTTCATAAAAATAAGAAGTTTTAAATATTACATAAACTCATTTTTGCTTTATAAGCAAAAATGTCTGTTCAACAATCAAGGTATATAGTTTGTGACGAATAGACCCTTGGAAATTACTTTCAATATACTATATCAGTTCCCGTTGCTGAAGAGTGGTTTTACATTCTGTTCACGGCGAACATCCTCTTGCAAAGTATCATCCTCTTGCAAGAATTACTGATTTTAATGCCTCAATATTTTCGAAATAAGATAGGTGCAGGTGTCAAGATGTGTACACTTTTCATTGTGCGTAACTACGCTCTGAGGTGATTTTAAAAATATCTTTTTGGTAGAACAAATTAAGGTGTCAACTTGGTAAAAAAAAACCTCCACAGAAATCCATATGTAATTTATCTTCGATTTTATTCCATCCATTGCATTGGAATAACATTTGGGCATATGATACTGTCTTAAAGTTATAGGCTGCGAAATATGCCTATTTGTGTATTAAAAAAAGCACCCTTTTACACCTTGGTTTGCTGCTAGTAGATGTTTCTTGGATTCCACATGTTGTTGCAAATGGCTTGTTTTGTGATACTGCAGATTAACATTGCACACCTAATAATGAACAAGATCATCTTCTAATATGGAAAATGTTTCTCCATAGTTAGCAATCAAAACTGTTAGATATGTCGAGGAAGGTCCAGAAAGAGATAAATTTCCAACTAAAAGTTAATTTCATTAATTTAAACGCACCCGTGAACTCTGTGATAGATTTGGAAACAAGCCAAACACTTCTGCCTTCAATACCAAGATCAACCGAGATGAAGTGGTAAATTAAAAATCAATTCAAAATTTTAAACGAAAAATTACTAACTAAAACTTACATGCATAGAAAGAAAAATGAGAAAACAGTGTAGTTGTTGGACTATTCTTGTCTAACTATTCTTGCCGTTTGAGCCACTGAGAACAGGAGCCAGCACTCTGCAGCACTGTTGATCACCAACAACTACATCAAGCGATCACTTCCCGCATTACCTTTTCAACGTAAACCCATATGTCTCAGGTCAGATCCCCGTTCACTAATAAGAATTTAATTTTGTTTTTAAACACTGTCAACGGTGGTTTCTTTAATTATCGTGGTAATCTGTTAGGCAGCCTTGCTATACAAGTGGAAAAGGAACTTTTAAATTTTACAATATATACTGTGGTACTGTCAAAAGACCTTTACGACATATATTCAAATTTTGAATATCAGTTCTAAACGGAATACGATTATACATGTAAGGGGGAATCTGAGAAGTAAGTTCCTTGTGATAAAAGCACATTGCGTACAGAATCCGACATGAAGCCATGTTCAGCCACTCTGCATCCTGTACCCAGATACTCGGTGACGACGACGTAAGCCATGGGCAAATCGGATCCAAGAGTTTTGAATTCTTTGGATCTACTCGCAGAATCATGGCAAGATTCATATATACGTCACAGTAGTTGAAATTTGATAGAATTAAGGTATCGCAAAGAAGCACTTGTGTGTTTAAACAGGTGGTACTGTGTCTGAGTTGCCCATGTGCACTCTGCCCAGAGCTTAGTACGGAAAGGTGGGAGTAGTACGCCTAAAATCGCTGCGGTCTAGTGATAAAACGGTTTTTGTCTCGTTAGTCATAAAAACACAATAAAAAACAATTGATTAATACATTTGGTCCAGGAAAGGAACTTACTTAATATACTAATAATAACTAATACTACTAGAGCACCTATAAAATTTATAGATACGACTCAGTAAAACGCTGGTGGCTAAACACCATGAAATTGTTTGCTTCTCTTGTATTGACGAGAGGTATTATTTTATAGAAATATTTGCTGAACTGCTTTATCATTTGTTTTTGCTCCCCTAATCCATCTGGAATTTGAAACGCGGTCTTGTCAATTAGTCGACATTGAGGAAGGTGACTAATTTCTCAGACTTGAAGCCATTACTCAAAGCACAAGATCGTTGGCGAATCATCTTTCTAAAACAGAGTATACGTAATAAACTGCAGAAATTGTGATTTCAACAGTTATGCATGGGAACTAGTATCAACTAATCGTCTCTCACGGTTGTGTTTGGTGGTATGCATCCAAGAGATCCTTTAGATAATAATTCAATTATAACGTGAGTACTATTATCCTTGCAAAGTGTAGACAGTTCCTATACACCACAAAAATGGAATGAAAATTATTTCAAGATACTGTTTTCATTATTTCAACTGGTTGTTCATCCATCACATTTATCCAATCATTGATTGGCAGAGAGGGTGTCGCGAAGCTATATCTTCATCCGTTTCTACTGGGCTTGAAAAAAGTAATTTTCTGATGATCACCAGTAAATATCAAAAATAAAACATGATACCTAAAAAATGCAAAAAGGATGCCGTGGTCAAAAATTATATTCGTTGAATATAAGTGTGGACCATAACTTACAACCTCAACCATTTACAAGACCACAATTTCACACAACACAGTTGTACAATTTTCAGGCATTCACTTCAAAACTAACACGAAATGAGAAATGAAGTACATAAAACTAGTGTGATGTAAAATTAGTTAATAATGAATTATACTACTATTTAAGTCCTTAAAATAAACAGTCTCTTTTGATCATTTAAATTTCGCCTTCCTGTGCC
>JAWQRJ010001903.1:0-14677 GCA_033557515.1 Diorygopyx duplodentatus | reverse complement strand
TGCAAATATCACCAACCTTGAGTGGCGTTTAAAAAACCGTCCTATGGACAAATAAATAAATAAATAAATAAATAAATAAATAAATAAATAAATATACAATTTTTGCTCGTTTAATATAATAGTGGATCAAATTAATTTAAGTTCTAAATTGTTTTATAATCTAAAGGGTTGGGGAACGATCAATTTAGTTGTAATAGCATATTTTGTTTCATAATTCATACTTTCGTTTGCACGTTTCATTTTAACTGATAAGTGAACCTAAATAGTCATATTTTAGTCAAATTATTAACAATTAACTCATCTTACCAACAGTATTATAAAAAAAATTGAGTTAAAAATTTTAACAGGCACCATAAAATTTTTTGCAACGCAAAGATTAATTTTTTAAGCTAATAATAAAACGAAATTAGGTCTGTACTTCACATCAACGAGCTTTATTAAAGCGCCATAAAAATTTTATAGCAAGGGCGGGCAAAAATATCGCCATGTACGTATTCCACGCCACCTATCTTTTTTATCTCTGTTGTAAATGCAGTTTTCACATTTTCTCCTGGGGATAAGAGCAAGTGAGTGTTTTCCAGCATCTTGCTTTTATTACCGCTTTTGCGACGTAGCTTAAATTTTTGGTGACGGTACACATTCTTCCTTTAATTACAAACTTTACGTGATTTACACGTTTTTTATTCATCAGTTTTTGTTCATAATTTTATTCCATTGAACTCACATGCAAATTTAATATGTTAGGTTAGGTTCTCAAGGGATTAGGCCTATTATCAGCCCTCCACTGCGACCTACGATCTATTGTGGGTCACACCCAATTGTTTATAGTTCACCTTGGAGGTTCGCCTTTCTAACAAAGGATACTAATCTCTCCGGTGATACCTTACTAAACTCCTTACTGAACTTCTTGGGACATCCTCTGGTAGTCCTAAATTTTGGCTCCTGTCGTTGCAGGAGAGTTGTTATTACTCTGCTTTGCAGCATTGTCCAAAACCATTTGGCAACTACTATGTATAGAGAATTCGAAAATGCACATACTGCAATTCTTTTCCGATTTTTTTATTATCTATTTTTCCGACTAGGTTATTCAAGTAGCTAGATCGGTTGTTTTTCCAGGCATACTGATTGGGACAGAGCACTTTTTAAAATCTTCATTAAGAAGGATGTTAGGGCAATGGGTCGGAAGTCTTTTGCCTGTTGGGTCGACCGACCAGCCTTAGGGATATATGTAGATAATCCCTGCCATCAGCCAGTTTGTTGGTAGATATCCCCACGCAATACTGGCTCTATAATCTCTATATAGTATAACCAAAATCAGAGTTATTATCTCCTGCCCTCGTTGTACCAGGGCAAAGAATCCTCTCCAGGTGATTTATAGCGCGCGAAAGAATGAATTCGAAGAAACGAAGCCAAGCATGGAGGGGTGAAAATCCTAATCGGAGAGTTGAGTTTAACATCAACTGGCGTCCACTAAAACCACATCAACATTAATCATCGTCTTTGCTGCCGCCTTAGATTAGTTGAACTTAATGCATTGCACGCTTTGGCATCAACAACCGTCAAGATCATTTTGTAAACGATATTTAAATAACTGCCCTTTACACTCAATTTAGTGGAAATTAAACGTGAACTTTGAGGTTCAACTCCAATCTCTTTTTCCTTTGACAAGTCAACGTTCTTTTTCTTAAATTGTTTTCATTTAAGCTTTAAAGCTTAAACTTTCTTAAAAAGTTTTATTGTCTGCAATACCTAGTTGATGATGGAGGATTTTGCACCAGTATTCTCCGTTCTCTGTTATTTTTATTCACACAAAGTTAAAGAGACTTTTATAGAAGTTACAAATAAATCTTGATCAACAAATGCTTTCTGACTTGTTTGGTGGTAGTCGCTGCGACCAGAGTTCCCGTGAAATCCATATTTTGAGAACAGAACTCAAGCAACCTAACGTCCTGAGGTGTAATTTCAGCAGAAGATTGGTTAACAACAATATTTTCTAGAGAACGATAGCATTTTTTCTTTGCGGAAATAATGTTTTCTTTGCAGCAACAAAATGATAACATACGATATCATTTTCCGACACCAAATTGGTCCGAATTTTGTTATACTCTATCAAACGAAAGTTGCATTTTTTCACGATACTGCTTGAATATTTATTGTGAAATATGTAAACCAAACAAATGAAGGACATTATTATCACAATAGAATATGTATTTAAAGAAGTCAATCGAGTTTCCTAAACTCGAAAACTATGTTAAATAAAATATGCTCTCATAGAAATCGATGTTGCCATGTTAACAATGTTAACAGTAGATTATAAAAAGTTTGGTGCAAATAATCCCATATCTGAACCTATTAGGACATTAGCTAATGTTAGTTTATGTTATAAAAAATATGGTAACAAGCCAATCCCGTCTACTTTGCGTTGCTATTTAAATGTAGAGGCCTCTGTCTGCACTATATTGTGAAAAAATAATTTTTTTCTGAAATTCACATATTTTTCCGTTTCAAACATATTTTTAAATGTATTTATTACACATAATTTAAATTGTAAAATGTATCTAGCAATTTATTATGCATCCAGTATCACTTCAATTATGCAAACAAATCTTCTATCGCACAAAGTGACAAGTTCTTTGTCCTACGCCTACAGTAAAATTAAATTAGTATTATTATTGAATTACAAATAAAATAAAACACGATGGATTTTTCAAATAAAAATTAAAGACAGTGCTAGGAGGATACTGGATATAAGGCTTTCTTTTTGTAACTGTAAACATCGTAAAAACAGTTTTGTGGGGTTTTGGCCTTTCGTACGTTTTACGTTGCAGGTAGAGCATTAGACTCTTGTCGTTTGTGAATTTACTTATAAGTATACAGGTACCCTTATAAGTTTACAAGTAGGTTAACAGTAGTATTCTAGCCTACTGGTCATCAGGGCCGAGACAGTATCCTTAAGGCACTCTAATTTTAGTAAAGGCTCCACAAGTGCTAACAATAAATCCCAGTGTTTTGGCAGCAGCAGCAACAATCAGTTGGATGTGTTCGATAAAAGTAAACCTCTGGTAGAAGACAACACCCAAATTCTTAATACAGCCTTAAGATGTATTTTTTTGCCAATGTCCAGCTACAGTCTCATATGAAACCACTATTTCCAAATACAACTTTACGATTTGTACGGTTTTTATTGTAAAAAATTACGAATTACATTTTGGAAAAACTAATATGCGTAAGACAAAATAACAACTGAAACAAAAATTAGCTTTTAATTGCTTTATTTCACTTTTATACATCGTCTTGTACATCTTGAGATTAATTGTAGAGGACTAAACTATCAAAAAACGTTTTGGCAGACAAAGTAATTCTTTACAACGTTTATGTTCGTCTTGTATTATTACAGTTACCTTTCCAATAATAACCACGCTAGTTGTCAGTTATATTATTGTCGACATAGTTTCTTAGGCAATATTTATTAACCCTTTCTGCGATCTTTTGCTTGCTCGGAATTTTCTAGTCTTTTGTAATAGGAGTTTTATTATATTTAGCAATCACGCAACAAATTATAATACTTTAACCTTTTGGGGAATACTGGCTAATTGTTGTAATAATTTTTGCAAACACTGCTGATAGATGTGTTGCCTGCAGCACATCCAGGTTTCGACTTTTTTGTGAATTAAATATGACATCCCCAAAAGAATAAGCAAAAAATTATAAAATTAAACATGCTTGATATAAGAAGCTCATTTTCTCAATAATGTTTATTATAATTCTTAATATTTATCATTACTTTTATTTTGTAACTAAATGTCATTACAACAAAGGTACGTCACGAATATAAAAGTAAAACACTCACATAAATATTAAATGGCAAAAAGTAATAAAAAAATATTTTATTGTTACATTAACTAACCAATTAATTAATATAATAGTCTTTGGCATATACTGAGTTTGAGTTGTTTGGTTTATTTGTGTTCTCTTTATTTGTTACTTAATCAACTAAGGAAGGCAAAGTAAAAAAAAATCCAAAATACAAAAGACTGTACGCAATATCTTTAGCTCTTTTACAACTGGCGATCATTGTCGTTTTCTCTTCGATATGTGATTCAAACTTGGGCCGATTTTGCCTTGCCAACAACCAGCAGCAGGCGTTGGAGCGTTACTGTCACACCGTACGTCCCTTTGATAAACCACCGAGGCTTGTTCTTCCACATAACGAATACCAAGTACACTGGTATCGACGACAGGATCATCAGCAAGCCTATTCCCGTTTCCACTGGACTTGCTATCATTGGCACCGCTGTTACGAACAGTGTTGCCAACAGGTAGAGTACTGGCCAAATCAAGTTCACTTTGATAGGACGCTCCAGATTTGGTTGTGTCCACCTTAACCATGGTAGACAGAGGACTGATACTCCTATGCTTAACTAAAACAGGAATGAAAATGTTTAAATTAAAAATTCTTTTTCAAAAAAAGAAAGTCGAACAAAACTGGCGAAAAGTTCCTCAAAAGTTCCACAAAAATAGAATAATTTCCTTAATGAATTTTTGTTTTTCCCAGACAACTTCCCTGGGTGTAAATTGTTGACATCAATTTACGTCTGTAAAACAAACTTATGCTTTTAATTTTTATTTCTAATTCGTTTTCATGAATTTTTTATGAATTTCTTTTTGTAACATCCCCTTCTCTTAATCCAAAAAATGTTGTGTATGTCCCAGCTCATAAAATTCTAAGTAATTTGCACGCTAGAATAATTATTAACTTACAATCTCAATTACAAGTAAAAAGAACTAATTAAATTATCAAAGGATTCCTTACCCACGTAGCAAATCCTACGTAGTTGATCAATGCAAAAATATCGGAACTAGTTAAATAGAGCATCGATAGCAAGGCCTGAAAAGAAAATTCAATCAGCAAATCGCCAAATCTCTTATTCTCTTATTTTTTGCTTTACCATAGCCAAAACCGCGGGTGCCGGTGTCATTCTTTTCTGCTGAATCATCGTGAGCAATTCGGGCATTTGTCCTTCACAAGCGCCCGAGTAGAATAGTCTAGAAGAAGTCAGAAGAATGCCATTGACGGCTCCAAAAGTTGACAGGGCCACAAACACTGGGATGGACCAAGCCAACGGTCCAAAAAGTATGTTCGCAAAACTAACAGCTACCGCTTCTGATCCTATCACTTCAGCAGGAGATAGTGTCGTGTAGAATGCCACGTTTGTGAGGACATAAACGACTGTCACCAGCGTGCAGGAAATTGCTATTGCCAGAGGCAGGTTTCTGAAATTAAAGATATCACGCTAAACGTTACTAATTAATTCTTTCGGATGTGTTCACATATTTTGAAAAACTGTAACTTTTTTATCTTTTTTTTTTGATAATCTATACCTAACTGGGTCTTTCAATTCTTCAATGATGAAATTGAGGTAATTCCTGCAAAAGAGAAGGCATTACTTACTGATTGTGTTAAGAAAAACATAAAAGAAATGGGGAAACAAAAACAAAAAGAACAGTGCATTTTGTTAATATTGTTGTTAGTTGGCTGAAGATTTACTGATAGAGTGAGAAGAAATTATAGTAGCTAGAAATAAGTTAATAAAGAAAAAAAACAATATTTAAAGAAATAAAATAAGAAAAAAACAAGGAAGATAGGTACAACGTAAAATAAAATCTATTAAAAAATTACGCTCAATAACATTTTTAAGATGAAATTTTATGGCAATATTGCTATAAAAATTAATTAATGCTTTGTTTAAGGCGCTTATACTATAAAATTTATACGGGATAATGTGTCATCATACATCGTTAAGGCACATTTAAAATTATTTAATTAACATTGTTTTGAAAAAGGATAAAGTTCACATAAACAACACTAATAAATGACATATAAAATACTATTTGTTGTAATTATAATAATTAACAATTTGATCAAAATTTGCTAGCAAAAGTGAAAAGAATGAAATAAACATAAAACATAAGAAGAGGGAACAGAATCAAAAGTAACCACACAGTATGAATGTTAAATACGAGAATGAAAAATTTGATATACAAAGTCAATTAAAGTCAATTAAGAAACAAAATATCAAATATGTCTGCGTGCTTCAAAATAATACAAATAAAAATAAAACAATTATTACCAAAATATACATAGTTTCCCCGGTTGTTCGGTTTTTGTGGTCAGACTTTTCAAACTTAAAAAAAAATGGTTTCCAATTAATATTTAAAAACAAATAGTTAATGGAAAGAATAAAAGTTTATTAAACAGAAACGCAAAAACTGAAGCAAATATGCAAAATGAACGAAAACCATGAACGTAGAAAAGGGCGACATCATAAACGGGGTAAATAATCCATAAACGAGAACCATATATTAATAAAATTGACGACCGAAATTAATTTGAATTATTATTAATTTTGAATTTTCAAATTTGCATTGAATTTTCAAATTTGCCTCAAATTTTCAGCTTGTTTAACAACGTTCTTAACTTGGCATGAAGTTAATTAGAATGGTTTAGGTAATTGGACCTTGAAATAGACGCATTCTCTGCCCCCATACATTCTCTCCAGACTTGCCTCCATACAACTTAATAACTTGTAATTTTTCGCCAGAAGTGTAAACGACCATTTCTTTTTATATCACGTTAACCTACAAGTCGAGGAAAATCACTTTCTGCAATCTCGTAAAATTTTACTACATAAACCAGAAACATCTTTGCAGTAAAGGCACTTTTCCAAAAAATCAGATTCCTGCTCAAAGGACGCTATCTGATTTGTGTAACTACAAAATCTATGTTTTACAACCCAACATATGTTCTCTTCCAAAGACCACAAATGACTTTGTAGTATTAATGCTTGGATAGTGCTAATTAGCACACGCAATTAGCAGTGATAAATGAGAGTTCGTGTTTTTTCTCTGCAATTTGCAGTTTGGTATTACTTAATGAATAATGTATTTGAATATCATCTGCATACATATGTATGTGCAGAACAAAACATTGCATAGATGATCGGTGCAGATGAGAAGTAACAATCAGCTCAGAATAGAATTCTAAAGTATTCTATTCTGCATTTAAACTGCGCGATTTTCCCAAATGGAAAATATCTGAACATGATTAGGAAGGTTTTGAATCAATTGCTTTATCAAGTAGATTAATGTAATATTTGGGAAAGTGTGTATAATATAATAATACAGACTAAGACGCAGAGTAAGGCAGCCATGAAATGAAAATAAATTGCATTTGAAATGCGTAATATTGCCAAATTTGTAATACGCAGGTAAAACGTAAGATTAAAATTCTAGAAAATTAAACTAGAAAGTTAATCATTTGAAAAAATTATAATGGTATAATGTAATATGGTACAAGACATTAATATTGATTTTATAACAATAATAAAATCAGTATTAATTTTTATTTAAATAGCATTGTGAATAAAATAATTAAATGTTACTATTCAAATGTGGGTAAACCTTAAATAATTCGACCAATAATACTAGGAGAGAATACTTCACTTTATTACGAACAACAACCATTTTTAGGGGTAATTATATATAATTACATAATAAAAAGTTAAATATGTTATGTAGCTTTGTGAAATTCAACATTTTGGACATTGTGCCCGATATAAATCCCAAAGTCGATATTATTGAGCAAACATTTTGCCTTTATGTCTGCCATATTGGTCTCGCTATTTAAAATTTTAAAACGTCGGATGAATTCGGATTCGAAATCAACGATTTCAATAACATATCTATCGAAAGGTGACAATTACTATAAAATCCACTTTTAAACGACTTTTTATTTACATTCTAAGCAATCTCAAAGCTATTCAAATGTGATTTATCTTTCTCTTAAAGGATTGTTAACTACACCATATAAATTGTCCCGTCTTAAAATGGTGTATTATTTGTTGACTAGCCAATTTAAAAGTCGGTATAAGAGTACGCTGTATACTTACTCTGTGTAAGGGTATCATTTAGAACAAATTTAATTCGTCTTTTGGTAGTTTATGGGATATAAGTAATTGAACTTGTATTGGTTTATTCGGTGTTGGTGTATATTGCGCAATTGCACACCGAATAGTCAAATTAGCTGGTTGGTAAATAACTGTCAGTAACAAGAAAGCATTTATAAAATGACCAAAGCATAATAATTTATGTAAATTATTACAACTCAATTATTATAAACTGTATAGGTAAAACGTTTCTTTATATGGTCGATTCTAACATATTCGTGCGGTACCAAAAAAATCACCATGAATTCTGATATTACAGTGACGTATCTTTTACATCACTGTAGTGTCTGCATCGACCTTTATTTACCTTAAAAATAGTCGCTGATTGTTATTTGTATCAGGGTCCCCTGATAACTGCCTATTGAGCATGTTGCAGCTGAATATATAAAAAATGCTTATAACTCAAAGGCGTCAAGAATGTATACACACAATATACTTTTAAGCGGTGTTTATATTGACGCAGAACTCAGAATAACAGTTTCATTTCAGGAATTTATCACCTTTCTCCAAAACACAGTCCATGCGAAAAATTATTGTTAAATATATGGTGCCATTACAGATACAGATAACATATTATCAATAAAATGTTACGTCTAGGATGCTGTGGAATTAAGAGTCAAAGTGAGACTGGGTTGGCAACACTTTTTCCTGAGTTTTTCTGGAAATTTTAGAATTATTGGTGTAAAAAATTGCCTACAATTTCAGTTTCTAAGAGCGGCAGTAACGGTAATTTTTACAACAAATACAGTTTAGTCTGCTCCCTTCATTTACAGGAAGATATTTAAGAAACGAAATGTTACGCTTATCACCTCGATTAATTTTGAAAAAAGGTGCTAACCATCATTGGAACATACACTATCAGGAGGACGATGTCTTGTAGACAGAGAGGACAAGAAAAGAAAATAGAACGACAGGAATATATAAAATCCGTTGTAGAGAATTCAACAACAATAACAACAAAGATATCACAAACATCAGAGGAATCGGAGAGAATGGAGGCAGAAAAACTTGAAGTGTTTATCTACATATTTCAATAAATTTAAGTACAGGTTCCAACTAAAACAGTCTGATTACGAGCAGAAACCTGAAGCAGGTAATACCATATTTTTTGCAACATGGCGGATAATTCTGTATAAAAAGAAAAAGATGGTGAATTGGTCTGAGAAGGATATAACAAAAGCACATACATGAAGATTTCTAAGTACTCCTTCTTACACATACATTAGAAAACAATTAAAGTACCCTTTACGAGATAATGCATGTTTGCTATGATATCATTATTGATTTGCTTATTCCATTGTTAGACCGTAGACCGTCCATTAGAAATATATGGGAAACGAATAAAGCTAGAAGCCTGAAAATTTGGATTTGAATATGGTATGCAGTAAACTAAAACATAAAAATAGTTTCAATGAGCTGGCGGTTCCGGATATACCCGAAGATATTTGTTAATTTAAATTAAATGACTCCAATTTTAATTGTTTTTCTTAATATACATTCCATTTTCAACAACTTTCGTAATACGTCTGCCAGGCCTAAACGTAATCGTTTTTGAGATATTAAATTTTTCTCAAAAATTATGCAACCGCAGCAACATTTTGAAACATCGAATTTTCATTATGTTTATACTCCATTAACCATTAGCTGAGACATTATTTTTTTCAGAAATATACCCGGCGGGACATTCTCACTTATATTCTTTTCAAAATTGAATTTTGAAATAAGAAAACTTTAAATGACAAACAGTGTTTTTTTAAGTGGCACCTACCACATAATTTTATTTTATCGAATGTAAAATTAAAACTCTCATTAAACGGTATTGGGTTTCCCTATACCTAAAATGTATCCTTTTCCGATTATTTAAGGGTTTTCGAGTTCTTGCTGCAAAGGCGATCGTTTGACAATGCATTGATTTGTTGCAAATTGGGTTGCCTACCAATTAGTTATCAAATTTGACGTTTATGTCACTTAGGTTGGCTGATTTCATATTTACGGTTATAAATTACCAAAGAAAATGTTCAATCGTTCCATTTCTTTCTAAACAATTCAGAATTCTTGGTTAGCCTCCATTGACAGTTGCATTTTGAATTTGAGTCGCATCTAATGCATCAAAAGCTGCTCGAATTCGATTTTCCAATTCTTCTCGGGTGTGCACTAGCTTTATCCGTTCCCCTTTATTTCCAATGGACGGTCTACTGTAGACAGCCTGTATATGTTGAGGTTCAACATATCCCACGACATTACAATTGTGTCCTCTCCATGCCAAACATCCGTCTTTTTCTCAAATATTCCAACAATAAATGCGATGTTCAACCAGTAGGTATCAACAAACACATTTGGACCCTATTTCTTCAACTATTTCTTCAAAGGGCATTAACAATTGCACATGCTGCAACATTTATCTTAATACTATTTGAATAATCAACTAATATTGTCTGAAAGATGTGTATAATTTTATAATAGACGTATCAGTAAGTAAAGCGCAGCTGAAAGTGATCATTTTTGCAAAAAATGCAAATATTTAATGCTATCAACTGGAATTAAAAGTATCACTTTTAATATCAGTTACCCTTTACATTAAAGAATTTTGTTTTTGCGATTATTACTACAGAAATTTTGTATTGAATGGTGCATCCATTGTAAACATGTTTGTAATGAAATATAAAGTAATTTTAAATGAAACGTACAGCTTCTAAGTGTATTTGTTTGTACGCCTTCAACCTTTGGGTAGAAGAAATTTAACAAATATAACAAAAGAATTTACATTTTATAGAAATTATTTTTTTTATTTTTCCATATTTAAGATACTTGCAATCATTAAATATAAATGCTTCCATGTTTTTAAAAACACCATGTTTGTTATGCACGCAAACTGTTAATAAAAATAAACGAAAACTGCTGTTTGATTAAAACAATTGAAATTTATATAAACGAAGTAGTGTCGTTCTCAGAAACGTCAGGTAATCCATAATACATGGAGGTGTATTTTTTTTAAATAGGAGTCTTTATTTTTTTGACGCAACTCAGACCACTCGAATCCTGTCTTGTAACCCTATTTTGTTTCTGCTCTCAAACGCAGCGTTGCTATGATTTTTTAATGATTTTTGGCAAATATTACTATTCATTTAAACTTCAATATTTGCACCACCACTCGCTGTTTGTTTGTAAAAATTTAAGTGACATCTAGGCAAGGATTTATTTTATTTATAAGTAGTGTTGGAACTAGACATTTTTATTTCAAGCGTGCCCTAAATTGTTTTTTAAATGTAGATATTTTGATTTTTTTTTCTAATTTTGTAAATGAAACACCCCATATTTTATTGTGAGTGTTGAGTATTTAATTATTTTGATACCAAACAGTCTACCATCATCCTCAGAAGTTTTTGAAAAACCGCGTTTCAGAGAATAAATGAGACTTTTACCCCTTTCCGAGCATAGTTTTTAAAACGTTACCTCAAGACAGCGATAGTCTCCAACTAAAGAATTGCATGTTTAGTTGGAATAATTTCAAATAAATTAAAATTAATTTGGTTTTATTACACAGCAAGTCTTACAGGAAAATTTCCAAAACCTAAAACTAACAATTCATCGCAACATAATAATTTAATTGTAAAATAAAATAAACAAAATACATACTCCTCCATTCGTATCGAAAGAATTGTTCAAAATCTAAAAGCTAGTTCTATTTATTTCGAATTATTTTCCATGCCTTTAAAACTCGTAAAGTAAAATGAAAATTCCTTAGTTAGAGAATTCCTCTGTAAGGTAAAGCATTTGCAAAAACAAACCGATAAGGTGAGCGTAAGGTCGTTGCTTAGAAAGCAGCTAAAAAGGAGCATTATACCGTACGTCACATAGTCTAACTATATTGTTACTCTTGCTGCCAACTGTGTAATGTATTTTACCATCTCATTTGAAATAGCTTTACCCCATGCAAGCACAGGGATGATTATTATTCGATTGCGATATTACCCTCAAGTCGATTAATCTTTCTGTAACTTTTCTGTCATTCGTTAGTTTTTTTGCCTCTTTTGTATCCTTACTTTCACACTTTGTCGTTTTTGTTAAGTGTTCATTTCAGTTTCGGTATTTAAAAATGAAGATCCTTTTCATTTTTCTAATCCGAAGAATCGTGAGTTATTTTCCTTGATAACTGGATTACGAAACGATTTATAGTTATTTTTAAACCAATAAACGTTAAAAAAATTACTTCCACTTACAATATGGTTACGTTTCTTATCTACTCAAAAAAATCATTTGGTTACATGGATATGGTCAAACGGGCCCTTTCAGAATTGTGTTGGTTTTCACGTAGTTTAAAAACTTAATAGCTTTAAATTTCTTAAAATATTTTTGGGGCGTTATGGTTTTAAAGAAATTGGAAAGGAAAAGAAAATGAGTTTCTGTTGGCGGTTTTACTTTTCAATGTATTCTCTCTTTCGTTAGTGAAATAAAACTACCTAAATGGGGACATTTCATCGTAGGGGATATTTCTTCATAACAAATTTATTGAGTGAATGTTAAGTAAATTGAAGCCAATTCAGAAATCCTACAACAAAGAAATTTTGGCCGATTGTAATAGAGTCTCTTACAGAAAGTAATTAAAAAATATATTTAAAATGGAAAAATATTTGCGAATATTTAATAAATTAATTCGTTTAAATTTTTGATATTCACCGTTTGCCTTATCTGGCAAAAAATTATGCGCTAGTGGTCTATCAGAGAAAACAAACCCCTGTGTTATCTTAAGTTAAATATATCTAGTTTTTTAGGAAATAAATTTAATTTAACTAATTATTATAAGTTAAGATAATTTAATATTTTATATTAATATAATTAATTAATATTTTAAGGGATAAGCTTAAGTTAAAAATTTAAAAAATATAAATTTAAGTTAAAAATTATAAAATTAAGTAGGATTAGAAGTTTTTTCATTAATAGTGTGTTATAACAAATTTTTATATTTAATTGAATTTTTATATAATTTTAATTTTTTTATTAAAATTATTTATTAAATAACATAATTTATATAATAATGATAGAATTAGTATAATTTAATGTAAATTTAATTTATTATTTAAGGTTAAGTTAAGATCATGCTAGTATTGTAAAACCTACCACGAGTTTACCACGAGAAATTTAATTGCTTGCTGGATACATTTATTTAAGAAGCTTAAAGCTGTACGTCACTACATATGTAAATTTTAGCCTTAAGTTCTATGTAAATTTAGGCTTAAAGTGATAAATTTTAAATGAATGTTTAATACATTTGTAGCTAAATTAATGTACTGCACGTTATTGCATTCATACTAAAGTCCCTATATATACGAGGTAGATCTTTGCTACTGCCAATTTTCTCGAATATCAGTAGAGATAGATTCGCGAAACAAAAAATTTCATAACAAAGTCCAGTCCAGAGAAATCATTGAGCATAATTTCAAGTTCAGTAGCAGAGTGTAAGGGGGATAAACAGGGATGCCATACCGGTTTTTAATAAATTTCAAATAGAAACTTGTTTATTTTTAGCTATTTTTTTTTTAAATTCCGCTGCTATCCCCTGTTATGTCGCGTTGAACACAGGTAGTGAACACAGGTACTGACACCTATATGTCCTACACTACAATTACAGCGACAATGATTACCATTTTTTATACCTAAATGCCAAAATGGCGAATTTTGGCGATAAATAATAGGAGTAATTTATATGTTACTTAT
Organism: Diorygopyx duplodentatus; assembly: GCA_033557515.1. Lineage (NCBI taxonomy): Eukaryota > Metazoa > Arthropoda > Insecta > Coleoptera > Scarabaeidae > Diorygopyx > Diorygopyx duplodentatus. Next base: position 956 of record JAWQRJ010001903.1, on the reverse strand, counting down.
GCATATCTATTGGCAGAGTGTCAAGATTTTAACAATTTGAGCATAAAAATGGCAACTGGGTTTTGAACTGAAATTTAATGTTTTAAAGTCAAAAAATCGGAAAATTCAAATCAATTGATGTCACTCACACGACTTTCTCTTACCTTGAATAGAATTCGGCAGCTGGACTTTTTCCTTAAAGTACAAGAAAGTTTTAAGCCAAAATCGTTTGTACGCAGCACACGTAAGTTAAAAAAAATCTACACGAGAAATAACTACTTTGAGTCGTTAAACAGTTTCAGTAATCAGTTTTCTGCTGATCTTTTACATGATTAACTCGGAAATATCGTAGATGATATCGTACGATGAGCGTTCATTAGAAAGATATGGAGAATCAGGTAAATTAGAACATTGATAGATTGGGATTATTGGTTTTTGGGTACGGCAGTCGAAACTAAAATATTTTCAACTTTTGATCACTTCCGGTTATACCGGAAGTGGGACTCAACTTGCTTATTTCTAATGGAACACCCTGTATTTTATTGCATTTTTAAATTTTATGTTAAAATTTAAAGCAACTTTGTGTTACATTCCCTATACTGAATATTAACAGTTCCTGAGATATTTTAACAATAAAAGGTGGCAGTTCCTTGCTCTTTTAACTGACGTGTAAAACAATAAGTACTGCAAATAAAGGAAACTAATTTGGCCACGTTAAAGAGGAGGCAAATCTTTATTGGAAAGTTTGTTGAATTTTGTAAATATTTTACAGGTGTTCAAAATATTTATTTAAATTAACGACGTTAAAAAAATTAGTAAGTCATTTTTTTTAAATGAAAACCTTATTATTTCTGTACATTTTTTCATGCTTTTAAACAAATGATATTAACTTTCTGTAGAATATCCTATACCTAAAATGCTTTGTTATTGGGATAAATCAGTTTAAAGAAAATGTATCCGTATAAGTAGTTATTAAT
>JAWQRJ010001902.1:0-14681 GCA_033557515.1 Diorygopyx duplodentatus | reverse complement strand
GCATATATGACATTTTTAAACATCAAATGCATGAGATATTCCCCATTCTAAAAAGCTTAATGGCTAGCGTTTTGTTTATTTTTGTGTTTACATAATTCGTTTGTCGATTGAGATAGGTGCTGACCTTCAAAAAAAATTGTTTTAAGATATAAAAAAATAGTATTTGTTTATTATAGCTTGGGGTAAGCTCTGTTAGGGGTGGAAAACAAGTTTTTTTTTGTTTTTAACCCCCGAGCGAGCTCGGTCTTCCAGGTACTTTAGCAACTAACGAGGAACAAGGCATTCAAGTGTGTACACGCGACAAAGTCTCTAGACTTTCTGTATACCTTGTCGGTATACATGTCTACTGACAGTTGCTATACATGTCTACAGACAATCGCTCGACTTTGTATACAAGTGTGTACTAACCTTAACAGTTTTAGAATGTGACACATACTCAGCACAAAATGAAAATTAAACAATAATCAAAACAATCCCAACACAATCATCGACAAATTGATGTCAAAATCAATCCACGGGAGGTACATAAAATAACTAAATAAATCTGATAAAAAATATTCAGTTAAATGTTTTAAAGATGGTTTCCCCTTTTCTGTGATAGAAGGGTTTTTAAGGGGATAAAGTAATAAAAACAAAAAAATATGAGACGTATATTTGTATACAGTATTTGACCAACGTAGATTACACAACAAAAACGAAATGTGAAACAGTTGAACACATAACATAAAGTTTACACAAATGCATATAAAATAAAAATAGTTTTTATTTATTTACATCAGAAGACAGTGTTTCATAATCAACACTACCATACAGTAGAGTCCGCCCCCAGGGCCATCTCTTGTCATGTATCACGCCAGACGCTTGGTTAAAACCAACACATTTCTCGAGAAGAGAATAGTGCGGGTGTGTGGCGGGACAAACTATAATAAAAATAAATATTATTTTTCATCATTCCTGAGGTATGGCGGCAATCTGTTTTGAAGAGCAAGAAAAATTTTGGCGCGCCCGACAAAGCAAGGGGTTGAAAGTAATACATTTTCAAACTTTCGGAAAAATATCTTTTACCTTCTATGTCTATTTTTAGTATAAAATAGCATACAATTGGGTATTTTAATTATAAATAGTCTTCAATGTGTTTAAAGGATTGTTAGTGACAAAATTGTTATTTACCCTTTCTTCTTCCAACTGAGTTTGCCCCCCTTGTTCTCAATTTTTTTTAGATAAGTCATTTTTCAATGTATAATTCGGGAATGTATTTACATAATGCAATTCTGCAAATACGTAGATAATTATCAATATAAAATTGTTTAATTACACACAATCAGCATTTTCTGTTTTAGAATGTATTTTCATAGGTTAGTGTATAGAAACTTGAATTATTCAATTAATTCTGCATTGACTTCTGTCTTACATACCAAACAAAGAGAAATAAAATCCAACAATCGTTGTGCAAATACTAATTTTAATGGCTAAAATTACGTTGTTATTAAAGATCCTACTGGTGCATAACCATAGACGTTCCATTGTCTTGTACTTATGCATTTTTTCCTTTTTTTTCTTGAGTTTCGAAGATTTCACCTTTGTTTATGTTTCGTAACTTTAGGTAGCTTGGGAATTTATTCTAATGAAATAATTTTATATAGAATCATAGTCGAACAGTTTCATAACCATAATTTCATAACCACATTTCATACCCATATCACTTGAATGCTGCAACGAAGATTTGATTGCTGAATGAATTTGATGTTTGTTTCTACTTACTCCATATTTCGCCTGTACAACTGTCAGTCAAAGATTGCTTTTGCAATCTTCGAAACTTTCTATGGAAAGGTTTCAAACCGATTTATTTTGCGCTCAAAAACACGTGGTGGCTCTATATCCACGAAATTTGTCCATTTATTCAATGCTTCCTCAGACCTGTTACAAAAAGGATAAAGGTTCAATATTATACCAATTAAAAGCAATCGAGAAACGAATGGAAACCATCTGATGCGAATGGGAAGTGTTACGTATACTCGCTCAGCATCGAAAGGAAGGACGATACGCTATCCTTCCAAATATGGCCTAAACCTGAAATCAACTCTTCGCAAGTTCTCCTCGTGCTGCCGACCGTCCGCTTGATTTATTCAGCTGATGTCCATCATAAACCATTAATAGCGGTAGAGGCAGCCGACTGCTCCCGCTATAGTAACACCCACTAGATTGCATCGTGATTAGACGTGAGCACGATTCTTTGCTTCTACTTTTCCAACGGGAAATGCAGAACCGGCCGAAGGCTGGGGATGACTGCGACGGAAATTACGCTCTGTTATTGAAAATAATAATACTGAAATATGAAGAATTAAAATTTACGACGGACTTTCAGATTATCTTTAACGTCGGCTGTGGTCCGATGACCATACTGGCCGTTGGACCACAATGCCGTTCAAGAACTCGTACGTCACCACAACGCGGTATGATGTCTGTGGTTCCAACCGTGTAAGCATTATTGGTTACGGCAAATTGTATACTATTTGCCATAACTTTACTGACAGATAAAGAGTGTTACTTGTTTGGCGTTATCGGTTTACAGTTTCCGCATTGTTAGTTCGTCCATGGTTAACTTTATGGTTTTAATTACTTGAACAGGTTTGTATACAAACGTACATGTAGGTGTATCAATTCTGCCCAATAAAACATAAATATTTTAGGTATTTTTTTATCTTCAACATATCACTCTCTACCTGAGTATGAATGTGTGTACATTTATGCATCATAGCGTGCTACGGTATTCATGTGACTGTTTTTTATATTAGATTAATAGCGAAACGGTGTTGACATCATTTTATAAACTAAATTAAAAAACTATTATTAAAAAACTATTATTATAAACTATAAATAAGTGTTGGAGTACAAACATTGATTAAGTATGGTGTTAGTTTACTGTAACGTTGGTTTGACCGGAGACGGAGGTTTCTGGACCTCAATCTGAGCAGTTAACCGCATAATGTGTTGTTTTTTGAACCGAGCACAGCTCGGTCTCCGAGAGGAGCCCCATAAGGCTGAACGGTCTACCAGGTACTGAGTACATATGAGGACTCTCAGGACTCCCAAGAATTCTCCCATTCATTGATGCGTTTCTCCGTGGTGCTGCGAGGCGTAGTGCGTGCTGGGCCTTTGTGCGTACAGCGACTAGATGAAAGCATATAGTGAGTGGCTTTTAGCGTGGTGTTGTCGTTGTTCAGGAAGGCCTGACAGGAACCACCTAGCCGGTTTGTTCGTCTAATGTTAAGGCCATTGCCGGTGATAATTTGTCTTTGTAAGCTACAACGTCGTACAACTCGCGGGCCAAAGTAATCGATCGCGGGAGATAAAGAGCCGCATCCTGCATGATCTATGGCTGATTAACCATTTTGAGTCGCGCAGTTAATTATCGTAGAACGGACTGCGCACCGATTAGCGATTGCAAATTTATCGATGGCCGACGTCATGTACCCGTGTATCAGTTACTTGACATCACTCTTAATAGTACAACTGGTACAAGCGCAGGTTGGCGCGGAGGAAGGCCGCCAGGAAACATGGAAATGAATTACGGCTAAAGAGATTGACGGTGCATATCAGTTTCATGCGGCACAGCATGCAAATTTGTACCTTGAGAATCTTATCTGCGATCAAACCTGCTTGTCTGGCAGATGTCTTGTAGCAACATTTTAATTTAACTAAGTATGCAAAAAAGTAACCCCGGGAATTGATTACCAGAAACAATTTTAGGGATTTTTGAGAACAAAAAGAAGAATTCCACACAGCCACCTTCATACACTCGTGTAATATCAACGGAAACTATTTTGTATAAATCGTAAATCATTTACTTTAAAGGCTAAACATCATTTTTGAATGGGAAAAGTGTTTTCACATCTATTGCATTGAAGAGGGAATGAAGACATCTATTGAACAGATTCAGGAATAACCAGGAGGATTTCTTCAAAATAATCTTTGCTTCCATTAAACATTGTTTTGTTCAGCTTCTTGAGAAAGATGTTCATAAAAATTATTAATAGTAGAAATTGAAGTAGAGAATAGCTAATAAAATAATTAATAGTATTTGGGAAACCCAGCAAAACTCGGTATATTAGGACTTGAATCTTTATTAATTTTTAGAAATAGAATACGATGTAAGCATTTACGTACAGTATAAGTATATAGCATCCCATTAGGGTATGCTTATATGTAAACTGAGATGAATACTGAAAATCCGAGCGGAGCTCGGTGTACCTAATATACCGAGCTACTCTTGTACTAATTTAGGTGCATGAATTTTAATTAAATTAAAACGATAAAATATGCTGAATAATGATTACTGTCCGATCCCAAACACAGTTTTCTTTTCGAATTATTACAAAAATAAGAGAAACTAAGATGGACAGAAGACAGAAGAATTGTTTGAATTTTGTCTTCATCAAGTATTTTTGTAAGAAAATACAGCTTATGTGAATTGAAAATGGATACTAGTTTCTCTAAAGCATTATTTTAATAGTAGACGTTTTAAAAGTATGATTTCAAGATCACACTGTTACAAACTACCTTCAAAGCTACAGCTTTCAATATCGATTGACTGAATTAGTTTGATTGATGCGAGACAATTGTTAAGAACGCAAGTGGCTAATTACTCATGCAGATCCTCGGCCTTTAAGTAATGTTTAGGGTATTATACAACACTTTCTTCGCCCTGATGTAATTCATGGAGAAGAATCTAACGTTATCATTAGTGGTAATCAGTTTTTGTTAAAATAGTCGATAATTAATGACAATCTTAGTATCATTTATAATTCAATTCTGATGACATCCAACGACCAGTTCCGTGGGTGAATATATTATTTACTGGTATAAAGCTCCACCTGTTGAGAATATTTGATATAATAGGTCATCTGGTTCCGTTGTTGTAGCTTTGCTGCCCCCAGTGCACAGCGACTAAATCAGTGTTTTATTGATGTGATTCAGTTTAAAATATTGTTCCTGTCGACGACCTGCAGCTAGTCAATTTTTCAGTGCTCTTCCCTCCGTACCATACTTTAGCTTCAGGCAGGTAATGCTAATGGAAGTGAGGAATGCCACCGACAGGATTCGCTCTACTAAGTCTCCGTATTTCTTTCATATGAATTCCGTGATTATAAAACAGGCGCACAATTTCCTAATCGGTCTTTAACCTGACTAACTTATGCACTGAAGCGACTTGTTTATTTCTAACATTATAAATATTGCTGCGATGACACCTATTGTCATCGATGCATTTTGTCGATAATATTGAACATTTTTTAGTTGCTATTGAAAGATCAGTTATTAGATTATTTTGCATGGAAGCAGATTTTCAACTGGCGCCATTTTGGCTTTACGGGAGGAAATCCAGTGCATTTACTCAATTGGTTGAAAGTGTAGTCAATTCTTTTAAGGGCTCGAAGTACTATGAAGTCCCTTCTAGATTTGATTGTGTCTTACAAGGTGCTTATCAGAAACCTTTAGATTAGATATACAACCTTTTTCCTGTAGCATGTAGGTTAATACCTTCATACCCGCCGCAAAGGCAAGAATGTTTTTAATTTAATTCAGCCATACCACAACTAAATGAGTGGACCCCCTCAGGAATCGATATTGGGGTAAACTCTTGTTCTTTTGATTTACGTAAATGATTTGCAAAAGCCCTTAACGATGGTGATACATTATTGTATGCTGATGATACAACGATCCTTATAACCAGCTGCTCAGACCCATACGCAACAGCTAGATGTAGCAAACCGATGATTTTCTAATAACTTACTCCTCTTAAACGAACCCAAAATGGTATAATTAGCTTTTACTTTCAGGCAGAACGAGAGACTACGTATAAACACGAGATTCCTGGGTATTCTTGTAGATACTGAGCTCTCATGGTTACCATTCAGTGATATGTTGGCCCACCCACTTTGTTCCTATTATCTTATTTATCCTGATCAACTCACCTATGCCATCATTGCCCTGATCCCAGGAAAGTAGGCTGGGAAATGCAAAACAGAATATTTGCAATCCAAAGAAGGGCGCTAAGGTTTTATCAAGCTTGGAGTCTCGTGATGAGCGTCGATCCGCCTTTATTAAATTAAAGGTGTTGGCATTACTAGTCACCTTCAACAGCTTCAGCCATAATATTTATAAATGTCTAGAACATCATCTTATATTGAAACAAGAACTTGTAACAGAGATTTTCATCTATATTAAACGTAAATCTAAATTGAATCTCAACATAAGAAAACTTGCCCGCACCCAGTTCCTTGCTTTTCTAAGATAATTTGTAATGAGCAGAGCTCCGTATAGCTTTGGTGAGTATTTCGAAAGAGTGCAGGAGTTAGTCGTCATTGTTGAGGCTCAATTTTCGTATTGTGCTTGTACATATGTGAGAATTGCTTTATTGCAGTTGGTGCAGTTTGTACTTTAATATTGGCGTCTGCAAACCTGTTGATCTTGACAATCTCGAATAGTACCTGTATGTGCCAGTTGTGAGTGGCATATGATTAAATAAATGCGTTACAAGGAACATTATCCCCCATTTATATGTTCACTTAAAGTTTTAAAAACTTAAGCTGTGATGAAAGGTTCAACAAAATTGGCTTTCACACTTTTTCACGCAAGAGTAGCAGTTACACAACAAAAGTTACTATATGTAGAACAGAAAACATTCGGAAATATTGCAAAAGCAGCAAATGGCTTGTGAAATTACTAGGTTTGTTCAATTCAAACCCATCTTTGGTCTTAACTTTTCTTATGCGCCAAAGATGGTTTTCAATTGAACAAGCCATTTAGATTATTATTTAAGTTAAGCAAAAATGGTGTTAATGACCCATTTTGGTTATTTTTCAGTGAGAATTATGTGGTAAATACGCGTGAAAATGTATTCCAATATAGTTAATTATTTAAAGGATCCAACCTGTAGATCATTTAAATAAATAAGTAGATTTATCAAAACAATAGAAATAAGTGGAATTCAAACTTGGTTTTCGATCACCTGATCATCAACAGTCTTAATTTACCATACAACGGCAACGGGTATATTTGTCTAGACATGAGTGTAAAAGTAATATATTAAAATATAATCAAGACAACGACGAAAGAGAAAACAGAGACTAAAACCTGACAACGTTAATAGTTTAAAGTGGAAAAGTGCACTAAATAAAGTTTAATACAATATTGTATCTGGTGAAGATATTCGTAGATTTCAAATTAACACTGTTATATGATGAATGTTTATAAATTTTATTAGATGAAGTTATATTTGTAAATTTGTCAAAATGGTTGTTGGGGGTAGTCTCATTTTTGATGAGTTGTTGAGAAATGACGAGTTACTGATTTTGACGTTGAAATCATTGTTTTTAGTAAAATGGAATATTACATATTCGATCAAGTTCTTTATATACCTATATATAATATAGGTTGGGTTTCTGTACATGTCAAAGATAGAAAGGTTGTTTATGTTAGTTATGGTTAAGTCTACGAAGTATTTTTTTGATATGTTCGATAGTTATGCTCTGTGGCATAACTAAGATTATTGTGTGTTTGAGTTATATATTGGAGCAAACAATCAAGATTTGAGAGCTTATCATTCTCGTCAGTTTTGACGTTGAATCTCGGTTCCCCAAAGTTCCTACTCCTGACTCAGTCACCGTTATCCAACAAATCCTACAGGCTGATAACCAACCTATTGACCTAGCCAATATGGTTGGTGCGTCCTTCACCTCCACCTATTTCCAATTCCGTGGGAAGTTCTATAAACAAGTGACTGGAGCTGTCATGGGTTCCCCTCCTTCCCCTGTCATCTCTAACATTTATGGAAGCGTTCGAACAGCAAGTCCTTCTGTTCTATCATCAAAAACTTAAGTGCTGGCTCAGATACGTAGATGACACCTTCGTCGTTTGACCACACGGTAGAGACTCCTTAAACTTCCACTACCACCATTACCCAGCTCAAAAGAAGGCAGTTATCAACATGCTTGTCCAGCCAACATTCCTTATCTCCGATTCTACCACATTGAAAAATGAACTTCATCACATCACCAAAACCTTAACACGTAACAACTATCCTCTCCGAAATATCCAAAGAATAGAATCCTGTGTCCTCGCAATATAAAATCCGTCTTTATTCCTTTAGCCAAGTTATCCAGTCACTTAATCTCAGTCAAAGATCCCTCTTTGCCACTCCAGTCCAATGGCGTGTGCCGTGTTTCTTGTCCATGCGATAATGTGTATATCGGCGAAACCTAACGATCTGTCACCACTGGTGTAACTGAGAGCGAACGCTGCACTATATTGAAACGTATAGCTGAACCTGCACTTGCTGAGCATAGACTTGAAACCGTACACAAAATCCTGTTTTACCAAACCAAAATCCTAGCCCGCGAATACCACTATTATCCCAGAAAAATTCTAGTAGCAATAGAAATTTATAAATACCTTAATAATTTCAATAGAGATACAGGGTTCCCCCACCACATCTGAAAATCTGTCATTAACCTGACCTGGTTCCGTTGACGACCAATCACCGACCCGATTCAATCACCGACAATGCTTCACTCCCATTTTTCAGACATTCCGCCGTTATGTTCTCTTTTCCCGGGGCTTTGTTTCTTTGTTTCTAAGTTTACGGATAGCTTTTTGCTATCTACATTTTTTGCTACCTCATCGACAGTGAATTCGTGTACTCTTGGTTCGGCTGTGTGAAACAAACTTTTCTGTCATCTGCTTGCACATTTAGTAGTTCTTGAAAGTATTTTTTGCAAGTCTCTGTTACCTCATTTGTCATCAGGTTACCCACCATCAGGTAGAATTGTCCATATTCGGGGCCTAAAACAATTCTTATGATTTTTACTGCCTGGAAAAATATCCTGGTTGTATAATCCATTCTGTTTGATTCTTTATGCTCCTTTTTTAACTTTTCATGGATTTTCGTGCTTTCGCTCGGTATTGTTTTCGCTTGTACTTTTGTACGTTTTGGTTACTTGGATTTTGCAACATTCATTGTTTTGTCCGATTTCTTCGTTTTAATTCTTTTTCGCAATCTTCATCAAACCAGTACTTTCCTTTGATATTTTTTGTTGCTCCAACGGTGACCCGGTGGTACTATGAGTAATTATGTCTCCCTATTTCTCTACCGGGTATCTGTATTCCATCTAGTGGTCTGCTCCACTCTGTTGCTCTTTTGGGAATATATCCTTGACCAAAGAATTTTGTCAACGAAAAAAAAAACGTCTCCGAGACGGGACTCGAACCCACGTCTTTCGCTTTCCGGGCGAACGTTCTAACATAGAACGTTCTAGAACGTTCGGAGATGTTTTTTTTTCTTGAAAAAATTCTTTGGTATATTTATATTTACATCCTAAAATAGGGATAATCCATTCTTCTAGTCAATTTGAAGAAATTGAAGTCTAGGGGACGACTTCAATAATAATAAATTACTGTCATGTCTTGCATAGATTAAGATATGATCTATTTGATTGCTAGTCTTTCCATCATTGGAGACGAGGAGACCCGTCTGTTTGTGAATGTTCTTATGATCGAACATCGTCGATTTAACCCCCGTTAAATTACTTGGTGTTGCAAAATCTATCAACCGGAAACCATTATCATTACTCTGACCATGTAGGCTGTATTTATCAATGATTGGTCTAAACGACTATTCTATTCCGATTTTGACGTTAAAATTCCCTAAGAAAAGGGGTCACGTCTTGTATCAATAGTTCTTTCCAGTTGATCATAGAAGGTGTCTTTAGTTTGGTCATCCTTTTCCTCCGCTGATGCGTGCATTGATACTAGAGAGTTGTTATAGAATATTCTCTTTAGTCTTATATAGCAGATCCTCTCGTTTATCGGCTTCAAGTCGATTACCGAGCTCACTACGTTCTGACAAGCTTGTTCCGAATTCATGATTGTTGTTATGACTCCCACTGTAGACAACCGTTAATTTGCTGATTTTTCCATCCATGCCTGCCGTTTGAAGCTGTCTTTATTAACTAATTTTGATGCCCTTTTTCCTTAGCTTCGATCGTCGCTGTGCATCCATCCTATTCCGTGGCGTTTCGTTTGTTGTCATAACAATTAAAAAAATAAGAGCCAAGATAATCCAAGATAGGGTTATTAACCCTATGTTTAACCTTTTTTAATAGGAGAGGGCTTATGGTTACTTGTAGATATTAGTTGCTTACCTAGAGTGCTTACCAAGCGCAGTCGATTTCTTCTTTTATTCTGGTGATAATTTGTTCTACCTCTAGATGATGGTAAATATCTCTGAGTCTTCTATGTAGATTTGACAATTGAGTGTGAGCTTCGTTCAGATTCTTGAAGTGTTTTCTATAATATAGTTAATGGTCACCGATTTACGAATATGCGAAGAGGAGCAATTATTCTTAGAACGGTAACAGAACCTCTTTGCAGGTGTATGCTAAAAGCTCTTACCTAAAGTAAAGTAAAGTAAAGTAATTATCGCAAGTGCTGCAGAATTTTAATCGCTACTATTTATCTGCATCACTGCGTAAATGTTCACGACATAACAAGTTTTTGTGAGTTTAGGTATGTGTCCTACATTTCCTTATTTGCTACACTATTATTATTAATATTATTAATAAATGTCGTCGCAAGACATAATCGTTATTCATTATGTTAATTATAATAAATCATTAAAATAATTACCTACATATTTGTACATTAATTTCCCAGAGAGCTTCATAGTTTTTGACTACGGCAGTGCAAAATAACTTGAATTTTCATAATTAGTAAGGAAAGGGCATCCTCATAATTAATTTTTGTGTCGTCATGGCTCTAAATCAACGCAGCGAAACAGTCGCTGCAATTATCTGCAGTAATTTCGAGCTTGATCAGCGTCCATTAATTAGTCCACAGGCGGGATAGTCACACCGGCACAGCAGTATAAATTAACTACTTACAGGGATATTTTAAGATTACTGGATTGTATTCACATCCTTATTTGTAACTCGAGAAAGCTACGGAAGTTTGCGAAGTCCAGAAATCCTATTTCAGATTTTCCACGGATTAATTAAATTGTGTTCTGTAAAATAAACCTATAATCTATAAATCTATAAAGTGTATACATTTTGACATTTATTTCTCATACATTATACTTTATGTATACACTAGTAATTTGTTTGCATTACTGGCCACTGCATGTGTAATGCCCATTGTATTACAGTTTAGTAATATTTATATTTGTAACAGGATACTAGAAATTGCATTCCTACTGCCAAAGTTTAACGAAAAAAAAAGTGCAAAAGTGTTTGGTCGTTTGTAAGTAAATTACCGAAAAAATATTTCCTTGCTGTTTACTATTCTTTGGTATTATTGTTATTGTTCACAAGCCGGAGGTCCTGGACTCGATTCCCAGTCGAACCCAGTCGAACACATCTGGTTGTCGTTAAAAACTGAAAAGTTCTTAGGATGTCCTCCCATACAACAGTTGCCTCAGGGCGTGAAGACGAACTCACAGAATGCCTTGCAACTTAGGAGGCATCGCAAAGGGGCCCAATGGGACCGAGGTTGTGGCGGCAAAAATCGCACCCTCACGTCCTACATACATACATATTGTTATTGTTCCCAGATGTGGTCCAAAAACGAAAGTCCCTGCATTGCGACATCTTGCCCTATTGTGTCCTTTAGCTATCACGCTCACCTACAGAACTTCTGTTCTTTTAAAGAAGCCCACATTTCTTCTTGATTGGGCTACTTTTAATTGTTCTATATGTCAGATTCTGCGCCCATAGAATGTTTTTTTTTCCTTTCTCTTATCTCTTCAACATTTTGGACAGAATACATTACTTTCTCTTTATTAGAGAAAGTAAAAATATATAAAGCTAAAAGAAATAAATAAAATACATACGTTCAAAAGACATTCTTAGAGGCACATACAAAAAAAAGTTTCCTTAAATAGAAACACGTTCCGGAAACAAATTACACCGAAAGTAATTAGCAGCTACCTCAATATTTCAAAAACGTGGCAACTGTGCCATAAAGAATGTTTTCCGAAGCAATTTTCTGAGAAAGCTATCCCTAAACTATAGAAATGATACATGCGCCCATTGCGACGAATTTATGGTACAACTTTAGAAAGAAATTTTAGAACAAATATCTCCATAAGAATGTCATAATTTACGAAGTATGATGCGCAACTCTAAGATGCAGATAATTTCTGTCAACTAAAACGACAAATATTCTTAACCTGCTCTTACAAAAGGTTGGTATGAACTTTGTGCAAAAGTTTTTGTTTTCTTTATATTTGTACAGTCTTGCCATAGTAACAGCCACGTCGTCTGCTAAAATCTTTAGCAGACGACGTCATGTAAAACTGCTCAAGTTAAGTCTTCAAATGGCTCTGAAGCACTCTATTGAAAAGATGCCTAAGCTCTATGGCCAGTGATTAGAATAACTTCTCATCAAAGGAAGCAGGGGTTCGTTGATAATAAATCCAAACAGAAGACTAGCCTAGATTAAAGCTCTGCGATACGCTGAATCCACAGATGAATGGGTTACATTCACACCCATCGTAAATCACCTAATTTCTCCTATTGTCTGGATATGATTCAGCAACCGACGAACAGACCACGAAAAACCATACTAATCAAGCTCATTAAGTAGTATGACCAGTCGTGAAATTATATCAAAGACTTTGCTAAAGCCAATGTACACCAAAAGCAAAAGTGGTTAACTCTGTTACAGTCGAGCAATGCCTCGTGTACGGTTATGTCACTTTGTCACAACAGGAAATGTGGAGATATTAGTGGCTAGATTGATTAAATTCTTCAATGGACATCTCAGTACATGTTTACAGTCCCAAAGAAGAAAGGTAGGATTCTAGTGATCCACAGCGACCATCTTATTTGAATTCTATCTAAATTTTCTGCGCTTTATCGTCAATATTTTTGTATGTATTTACATGTCGTGTACATATGTTAATTGCACTAAGAAACAACATTACTTAAGAGATCTCTGCGATGGTTAACCATTACTACATGACAGCAAAGCAATTCAAGGGTACCAATATATGCCTGGTGTCAAGCTCTGTACTTAATTGAATATGGGACATATAGCCATAACGTATTACAGATGCATCCTGTGGTTGTAATGAATAGCAAGGACGATAATGCAGAAAATAGTAGGCCATTTCTTTGGATAAATATCGTAAAGGTGTGATGCCAACCATAAACTATTCCTAGATCCTATTAGCGGGAAATTGTCCGCAATTTGAGTTTAATGGTGACGATCAGTTATGTGACACTAAGCCACTGCAATCAAATGCAGAAGCAAAAAGTTAACTAGAAGTTCATTAAGCAAGAGCATTTTAACCTATACGTAGATTAATTTTCGAAATTGCATGTCCCCTCAGGTAATAAGTTTCAACGGCTATTTATCATTATTTTCACGCGACCTTTAATTACCCATTTAATTAATGGATAATTGAACATATCACTAATTTTTAAACACTATCAATATTAATTTATTCAGTTTTTTCATTGTAACGTTCTGTTAATATGATGCGGGTTCTTTGAATATGATGATCAGAAATTTCTTTCTATTTGAAATTTTTGTACTGACACAAGCTATCCGTAATTGTTTCAAATGAAATAATTTTAAAAACTATCATTTGCTGTTATACCTGAAATCGGTAACGTGGTTTTAGAGATACTTCTTAAAGTTCTTTATTAAAAATTTATTTATTAAGATTGCTACGATCGTAAGGAATAAATGTGAGATAGTTTTGTCACATTGTTAATTGTAACAATTCAAGTCTCAAATATGGTGAATGCAAAAAAAACTTTAATAAAAATTTCTAGCACTTAGGAGCGGTTCGTTTCCCCACTACATAAGTTTTGTCATTTTGGGAGGTTAGGGTTTGTCCAGCCGGTGTTAGATAGGGTTGATAATTCTTATTTATTCGAATTTTGTTTATAATGTAGAGGTTTAGGTGTGATCACTCTCCTTCCGTGGCGATCCCGAAGGAGCAACATCAAAAGTGCCCTGTGTTAAAAAGAATACAATACTTCGAGAGTTGGCTGATTCTAAGTTTTCTTAAAATTTGGGATTCAATTTTATCCGATGAGGAGCTTAATTAGCCATTGGTTGTTTGGATAAAGAGGGATTTGCATATTTTATTTTTGGAAGAATTTTATTGAATTACACGGTTTTATGGAGCTTTCAGATAACATTTATTGATGTCATCTTTAGCCGTTTACTATCTAGGGGTAAGCTTTTGCGTGTTTTGTGTTTAGGGTTGTTTATTAATATTTTTGGATTTTAAGTGGTTTTTATTTATTTAGGCTTGTTTCGATAGAATTGATTCCTGGAAGCTGATCCTTGGATTCTTGGGGAATTGTAGAGGTTATACTGCATATCCAAACGTCAACCCTTTCTTCTGGAAGAATATCTATCCATGGAGAGAAAGTATCCCCTGCGGAGCCAGAAGCCTTTGGGTGAAGGTGTTTTTGCATGGAGATGACCGTTCGTTACGGATATCTTAGATGGCCTTAGATGACTATGCTTATGAAAAATCGTTGTCGGAGAAATTAGATTTCCGGGATAAGTAATTCTAAAATTTGGCGTTTAATTTTATTTGATTGTGCAATATAGATTTCATATATTACCTGTTTGTAATAGATTTTATTCAATTTAAATTCTTGCTT
>JAWQRJ010001901.1:0-14683 GCA_033557515.1 Diorygopyx duplodentatus | reverse complement strand
GTTTCACCCAGCGATAGATCCCCTGAAAGCTGAATTCCCTCCACATCTTCTCTTTTAAGGTTCTATTAAACCGTTCAACGATTGAGCTCTTTAAAGCAGAATACGTGCTGTAATGATTAATTCCCTTTTGCGACATTAAGCGTTTGAAATCTGCGTTGTAAAATTCCTTCCCATTATCCGTTTGTAGGTTTTTCGGTACGATACCTTTTGTACGCGATAGAATTGATTTCATTGCGCGGGTCGCCTCTTTTCCGCTCTTATTCTTGAGGGGTGAACTCCAAGCATATTTTGAGAACGCGTTAATCACCACCAGGATATATTTGTAATTATTATTCACTTTGGAGTATGGAACCATTTCAACTAAGTCTGCTTGAAATAAATCTTTTAAGCCTTTATATGGAATGTTACTGAGCAGTCACGTACGAACACATCCGTTTTATGCTATCCGAAATATTTCATTTCATTACACACTAGTGCTCGTTTTAATTTGACGTTATTGTCGCCTTTGGTATTATTTTGTTCGCGTATACCTCAATTCTATTATCTGCAATAAGGCGATAAAATAAATTATTCAAGTGACCTTCGTGCATTCGAGCGATACGGACGTGCGTGTTGTGTGCGAATTTATCTCAGTTTAGTGGATAAAGCGGTTTTTACAACCTCTTTCTTACTTGCTGTGCGGCGATACTAAATACTCTCAACGCGTGTGAAATACATTTACCAAATACAGTAACCCTTCGGGGTTACAGTTCTACTCATCTATGAACCATAACAAGACAAACTCGGACCACCTTTCCCCTCCAATAAATGAGATACAAAAAAGATATAACTGGACACCAAATATACTAGAGCAAAACCAGTTCTTCCCACTCAGTCAACAAGATGAACATGTGGAGGTCGTGGATATAAGCGAAGGTGATAATACAACTCCAGATACTCCAGTTAAATCCAAACGAATCCCGCCCATATTCCTCAAAGGAACATTCAATCATCAAGAGGTTCTCAAGGACATTAAGAGTCCCCGCACACTGCAGACTTTTTAATCGGCCGATAGTTTGGTCGGGTTGGGCTGCTAGGGCGCACACTGAGTCAACTAAACAGTCGGGTTGGTGGTGCGCAAACTAACGACCAACAGTCGGCCTGACCACTCTCGAATGATTTGCTAGTTGGTTATCGGCTTTTGAAGAGAAAAGTCGCGTAATGAAAGTTAATACAATATTGTCCAGAAATGTTATTATTGCTTTTATACAACGGAGGAGAAGGGCTAAGAAGAGAATCCGAGAGTATTGGGTGCATCCCATCCACAGTGATAGATTATTGCGTGGAAAATTTTACACCATGCATTCCAAATTGTTAGATTACCCGAAAAAATTTTTCGCCTTTTATCGAATGAGCATAACCAGCTTCAATGAACTCGTCAAATTAATTGGACCAGCAATAGCGAAGGAGGATACACATTTAAGACTTTCTATACCTGTGGAGGAGAGATTGAGCGTTACAATAAGGTGAGATAAACCACAAATACTTATTAACTATTTTTTATTAGAATAAATAAAAGTCACAAAATAAAGTATTTTTACAAGTCGTATTTTTTCATTAAAAATTAAGTACTTTACAAGTCGTATATTTGCGAATCATCTGAAAAATTCGAAACATTAGACTGGACTGTATCGTTGGAATTGCATGGTGATGGAACGTTCTGAACCAAAGGCAAATTGGTGGATGGAGTAGAACTGGTTGTATAACTTTGTAATTGATGTGGTGGTGGCCAGATGTTAGTCCCTCGATGATATACATTGTAGCTAGATGTTAATTGAGAAGTAGTCTGAACACGCCTGGCTAGTGTTATCTGTTTAAAAATTTTAAGAATACCAATCTTAACATCGAGTTTTTCTTCTGCGGTTAAATTCCGGAGTGAAGGAACAAGAAATAAAGCAAAGCTTGTATCTTCATCAACAGTATTATTATCGTGCAATGCTTTTAATAATGCTTCATCCAAATCCGTTTGCTTCCGGACATTAATCCTCTTCTTCCGCTGATGAATAGGTGTGGAAGGACCAGATTCGTCATCATCTTCATCATTTGGTTGAGAATCACCCTCTTCCAGGTTACCTTCCGTTCTTCGATTTTCCATGCATGGAAGTAGAAATAATAATTTCTCAAAGTAGATATATTTACGCCTCTTGGTCGCAGCTTGTCCCGACTTTGTATTCTTCTGTGCGGTCAGTTCTCGTCGAAAGCAAGTCCGTAAATTACCCCATTTTTTTTGTACATCGCGACCTGAAAAATATTAATATAATTAATTCTTTACAGATATCTGGCTACCGGAGCTAGTTTCAATACGTTGTCTTATGATTATCTGATGGGAGCTTCAACAATACGAGATATTACTAAAACTACATGTGAGCAAATATGGAACATATGTCAACCGTTGTATATGGCAACCAAAGAAGAAGATGACTGGATTAAAATTGCAGACGAATTCTATAACCGCACAAATTTTCCAAACATCATTGGAGCGATAGATGGCAAGCATATACGAATGGTACAACCACAACATTCCGGATCGTCATATTTCAACTATCAAAAGTTCTTCTCTTGCGTTTTAATGGCTTGGACAGATGCAGATTATAAATTTGTATACATAGATGTTGGGTCTTATGGAACAGCTAGTGATTCAGAAATATTTAAAACATCTGAAATGGGTAAACGGCTTTCCGAGAACCGATTAAATATTCCATCCGGCAGGCATTTGCCCAATGATGGTGACGGAAATGTTATTCAATTCTCTGTCGTAGGCGATGAAGCGTTTGGACTCGGCAATCACATATTACGCCCTTATGCAAAAAGAAATTTGAACTACACCAAGCGAATTTTCAATTACAGACATACTAGAGCACGACGCATGGTTGAATGTACTTTCGGCATTTTCGCTAACAAATGGCGTATTTTTCACCGCCCAATTGATGTGAATATAAATTTTTGTATTCGAATTATTAAAGCTTGCTGTGTCCTTCATAATTATGTACGAGTCAAAGATGGAGTCAAATTCACCGATACTCTGTACAGTTGTCCCATGAATAACTTAACCATAAGTGAAAACAACCGAGGAAGAAATAATATGAATGACGTGCGGCAGTACATCATATTTTATTTCTCCTGGAGGCGCAATTCCGTGTCAATATAACAAAGTGTGATAATGTTATAAATAAAGTTATACGTAAATAAATAAAAACACATGTATTGATACGTACCTTGTTTTGTTTTATCTTCGCCACTAAGCTGATTCCAATCAGGAACAACTGCTTCACAAACTTCTTCCCATAGTTTCTTCTTCAGATTCACATCAGAGTACTCTTTTAAGTTTTTTTTATAAAGAGCAGGTCTTTTTTCGACTTCCTCTATCAAATTTACGATCGACGTTTCGACAAGCAGCGATGGAGTAGAACTGGGTATTGCCATAATTAAAAATACGCACGACTTTGCCACGCCAAAGCTCGGAGCCTGAACTGAACGATTGTAATCGCGAATTTGAGGTATTTAAACTGAAAATATAAAAAAGCTATGCTTGCCAAATGACTCGGGGTAGCTTATAAAAATATCTGGTGCTTTGTTTAGCTAAACCTTCCTCCGCTGTTGTTCTTTATTTTTACGACTAACATAAACGGGCTTTTCTTTAACACAAAAGTGAAATCTTCGCGGTACTGCCAGAGACAAAAACAAACTACATTCCCAAAACGTGACATACATAGTTATTGTCCCTTTTTTTAACCCTAACTCATAAAAATGAAGATGTCGCCAAAAAGTCACGTGCAACGTGGAACGGGCCGGGACGACAGATTCGAGAAGGCACGTTTTTGTGTTTGTAATTTCGGAAAATCGGACCCATTATATATCCTATATCCCCTATAGCCATACACTATCCGTCGAGTCGGCCGACCAAACAATCGGCGAGTCTGCGGACTTGCATAGTAGGCTATACTGTTTAAGCAGTCGGCCGATAGTTGGCCAACTTTTCAGTTTGAAGGCAATCGGCCTGCCCTTCAAACTTTTTAGTCGGCCGACTTCAAATCGTTCGTGCCTGCGCACTCGTATACCTCTCCGTGGTAATTAAGCAACCGACCAAACTATCGGCCGACCAAAAGTCTGTAGTGTGCGGGAACCCTAAGGCCGGGCGCTGACTTGCAATTATGAGTTGTGCAACAATTTGATTTCGTGAGTGAGTACCAATGGTTTATATGATAACGCGCACACATGCAACCGATATGCAACTGTAAAATTGGCCGACAAAATAGTTTGTGTCTTGCTACAAACTAATCGATTGCGCAACCGCGAGAAACTGTTTTGTGTCGAACACGTTCGCACACGAACGGGCCCACTTGCAACTGCTTTGTTGCATTCAGTAACTGTCAGTAACGTTTTACGCTTTCTTGAAGAAACATGTGCTCATCATTTCAAGGTAAGCAATAAGTTTAATTGTTACATAAGTTAATTAATGTTATTAATTACTATTTTAATTATTAATTGATTTTGAATGATTAATTGATACAGGTTACAGATTACTTTATTAATTGAATAAAGTTTATAATTACTTTTAATAAATTTTTTGTTGTACGAATTGCATAAACAGGATACGTGTACTTTATAAATGGATTATTATAGATCGTATTTGGAATAAAAATCAAGTATTTTTAAAAACATTTATTGTTTTACAAGCAGTATATTACAAATGAAACAAAATTTATACTGTTCTACGTTCCAAATTTATTTTATAGAGTTTGAAGACGATGAAGATTGGACGGAAAAGTTTATCGAAGCAGTCCAATCTAGACCTCCAATTTACAATACAAGCTTACCGGAGCATTCCGACCGAAACTTAGTTTCCCGGCTTTGGAAGGAAATCTGTGCGACTGTTTTTTCTACGTGGCAAGATTTAACGTCAAATGAAAAATCCGCAAAAGGTAACAAATACAAAAGTGTAACGGCAATTTAATTTCTTTAAACCTGAACATATATCTTATATTTTCTCATACTGCCAGGGAATTGACCCTTGAGGCGAAGTAAAATATTTCACAAAATAATCTCTTGCTGCTGTCCCAGCATAACTGCCACGCACATTTGTAGGGCGACCACTTGTAAGGGGACACTCATATAACGTATCATCAAATCGTATCCCATCTTTTTGGCGTACAAAATTATGAAGAATACAACAAGCCTTGACAATAGAGTCACAAAATGACAGATTCACATCTAGTGGTCTATGCAGTATCCTCCATTTATTAGCCATGATTCCAAATGCACACTCAACCATTCTTCTCGCCCTAGTAAGTCGATAGTTGTAAATTCTTTTTGCAAAACTTAAGTTTCGTCGCCCAAACGGTCGTTGAACACGTTCTGTCATTTCAAATGCTTCATCTGCAACAAAAACAAATGGCATAGCTGGGCCTTTGTTATCATTTGGCAGTGACCGATTCGGTGGCAGATTCAGCTGATTGTGGTAAAGCTTTCGTCCAAAGTTTGACCTTTTAAACACATGTGAATCACTAGCACTACCGTATGATCCGATATCAACTGAAATAAAACAGTAATCGGCATCTACAACAGCCATAAGAACAATAGAAAAAAATTCTTATAGTTTATGAACTGAGAACCGGTACCGTTTGGCTTTTGAATGCGAATGTGTTTGCCATCTATTGCTCCCAAACAGTTCGGAAAATTTGTCCTGGCAGCGAATTTTCCAGCAATTTGGAGCCATGTCTCTTTGGTTTTTACTGGCATACTTATGCGTTTAAGGACCATCCATATTTTTTCACATGTATCTTTGATAATTGCTCTTAATGTTGTCGTGCCAATAAGAAACTCATAGTAGAGCGATATAATACTATTTCCTGTCGCAAGATATCTGAAAAAATATATATATGTATTATTTAATATGTAAGGAATAATGTAAATAGAAATGATTACTAACTGAAATAATGATCGATAACAACATTCTTTTTTCCTTCCACAGAAAAGCAGTTGCAGAATAGATGGCGAAATCTGCGAACATGTTTTCGAAGAGAATTAAATAAACAAAAACACGGAACTTCAGGCCAAGCTGCTAAAAAACGTCACAAATATGTGTACTTCGACCAATTGCTCTTTCTATTACCCACAATGCAAGACCGACCTACAGTTAGTGAATGTAGCCCCTCTACAATGCAAGATGATACTTTAGAGATTGAAGGCGATCCTCCAGGCCAACAACAGACAACGGACATAGGACACCGGACAACGGAATTACAGTGTGATTTAGATAATATACCTGAAGCGTCCACTCCACCACCCGGTTCGTCCACTCAACAGAGTATAACTATGCCAGTAAGCAAGAAGACGAAAAAAAGTGAGAAAACATTATCGTATGAAGAATCTTTATTGAATATTTTAAAAGAAAAGAAGGAAGAACAAATTGATGAAGATAAATCTTTTCTTCTTTCTTTGGTCCCATCTTTTAAAAAATTGAATGACGATCAGAAGATTGAAGCAAAAATGGAGTTTCTAGGTACATTGAAACGTATCACAGGAAGACGCCAAAACTTTTTATACCATGAGCCACCAGGGCATCAA
Organism: Diorygopyx duplodentatus; assembly: GCA_033557515.1. Lineage (NCBI taxonomy): Eukaryota > Metazoa > Arthropoda > Insecta > Coleoptera > Scarabaeidae > Diorygopyx > Diorygopyx duplodentatus. The sequence goes on along the minus strand of JAWQRJ010001901.1, from coordinate 8,077 downwards.
AGCTATGGGCCCCAAAGGTTTGTTGGAAATGATGCCCAACGAAATCAATGTCATTATGTTCACAATGTGGGAACATCGGGTTCATTCACACCAACACTTTCCAGTGATGTTTCACAAAGTGCGAATAGTAGTTTGGAACCTGCCTCACCTCATCAAGACTTTACGGACTTTTATTAAGAAAGCATTTAAACTTAAGAAATATATAAAGCTTTGTTAACGTATTATAAGATGAAATAAAAATAAACAACTTATAATTAAAATACATACCAGGTGTACAATTGGTTTAGGCATACATAGGGAATTTGTAAATTAGCTAACATTGCCTCCCCTAATAATTTTAGAACAAAATGTTAAGAACAGAAGTTGTAGAGCAATCAAAGATCTACCTAAATCAATTTTCATTTATGCATTAACATCCTCCAATGTTAAAATAAAACGAAAGAAAAAAATTAAAGAAATACCGTTATTCTTTTTTTCGTTTTTTTTTCTAATTAAAATCTTAATTAAAACTTTTTTGGAGGATGTTATAACATTAATAAAAACTGGTTTAGTTAGATCTTTGATTGCTCTACAATTTCTATTTCTAACATTTTCCTCTAAAATTCATGGGGGAGCCAATATCAGCGTATACATGTTACATGTAAAACCCTATGTATACCAAACTAATTCTACACCTGCTATAATTACATATTGATTTCCCTTACCTTAAAGTAACTGAAAGCCTTTCTGTTGAAGAAATGGCTTTTCTCCACTTGGTGTCTTGGTATGTGATGTGCGGCTGTATCAGGGCCAGAAGTTCGTCAAAACTACCAATACTCATACGATAATAATTAAAAAACTTCTCCGGATGGCTTCGTAAATCAATGTACAGTTTGTGGAACTGCCCTTTTATCAAACGTTGTGTTGTAAGAGGATGTACCCAATATCGTTTCTTTCTTTTCATTTTATTTTTTCTTCTTAATTCAAGAGCACACACCGCAGCTAACTCGTAGAAATCCATGTTAAAACTGTGCAATTAAAAAGTTGCATATGTGCTCGTCTCATCGATTAACAGTTTAGTTGCTTATGTGTGCGCGGTAGATCATTATCAAACCAAACTGTTGCAAAACTGTTGCACAATCAATAAATTGCAAGTCAGCGCCCGGCCTAACCAATACGGAATTTTCAACTAATTATTCGAACGAATCGCTCAAGATCAATCTGAGCAGTGATGAAGACTTTCGAGCCCTAATTAATCATTATAAATGTAATAATGTAGATCATTGTACTTATAGAAATCCCAACTCGAAACCATTATCAGTTGTAATTCGGCACGTTCCACCGTCACTAACACAGAATGAGATAACCAACTTGTTAAAAGAACAAAACTTTTCTATCATCCGCGTGAACAGGCTGTATAATAAAAATAAACAACCAATCCCCGTTTGCGCAGTGGAGATAACAGCCAATGAAAAATCTACAGAAATCTACAAATTAACATCCATCGATCACTCAATTGTTGCAGTTGAAGCAAGGCGTGCTGCACGTTTCACTCCTCAATGCTTCCGCTGCCAACGTTTTGGGCACACCAACAATTATTGTTCACTACCGCCAAGATGCGTCAAATGCAAAGGCAATCTGTAAGAAATCGGCGAATGAACAGCCCCAGTGTGTAAATTGCGATCAAAATTATCCGGCTAACTTTAGAGGTTGCCAATATTATCTTAATCTTTTGAACAATAAGAACAAAACATCGACTCGACCTTCAAAAACAGTAAATAGGCCCACACTTGATGAGAATCACCCTGGTACCAGCTCATTTTCTAATATTCTCAAAAATAATAATACCCAACCATATACAGAACCTAACCCTCCAACATCGCCTCTGCTGAACACTATCATATCCACCTTAATCGACCTTCTCAAACCACTATTTTTATAAATAAAAACCCTAATACTATTCTACTTACCGAACATCCTCAATAAAAATGAATAGCTTCGCTAATTTGATTCTCAACAACATACAGGTCCTAAACCTGAATGCAAATGGTATCAAAAGACAACGAGATCAATTGATTGCCTTTTTATCCAGGAAAAATATTGACGTGGCCTGCATAAGCGAAACCCACCTCGCCCCAAATGAAGAACTAAAAATTCCTAATTATAAAGTTCATCGCGAGGACCGTATAAGTCGTACTGCTTCTGGTGGAGTTGCTTTACTGGTCAAAAAAAACATTACCCACCGACTGATGCCAAAACTAAATTGTAGTAACCTGGAAACAGTTGGCATAGAGATCAAGCTAAATGACGGTTCTAAGTTGTCAATAACAAGTGTTTACAGACAACCTAACAAACCGTTATTAGAAGCAGATATTAAGTTGATTTTCAATTCAGATCAGCAAACACTGTTGATAGGTGACCTAAATAGTAAAAACACAGCCTGGGGATGCAGAGCGATTAACCCAGCTGGAGCAAAACTGCTGGAACTATCCGCAAACTACAATCTCTGTATTCAGGCTCCAACGGAATACACGTATTACCCGTACAGAGGCGATCATCAGCCGGATATATTGGATGTGGTGGTGAGCAAAAACTTTAATAAATTGGTTAATCACGAAGTGGTGGTCGATCTGGACTCAGACCACTTACCGGTGGTCGTCACCTTCAATACAGTTCCAGTACCTTGTGGAAATAGACTCGGTAGAGGATTCATTAACTGGAATAAATTTACTGAAGAATTCACCTCTCGATTTGACAAACTGAACATACAAGTGGAGTCAACTGAACAAATTGATGACACTACATCGGGCTTCACCTTGATAACTAACGAAAGTATCATACAAGCCACGCGCCCTGAATTGAAGCGTCGGATCAACTACTACCTTCCACCACACCAAATTGCCGAAATGATTAAAAGGAAAAATGCACTTAGACGGGAATGGCAAACCACGAGAAGTCCAGCCACAAAGACACTGGTTAACAAGCTGTCCAAACAAATTAAAAAAGGCCTCGACGAATACCGATGCAAATCGTTTCAACGCTACCTCAGTGGAATACCTCCCAACGGTCATGAGATATGGAAGGCAACCAGACGGTTATTAAGAAAGTCGAACGAAATAGCCGCTCTCTCCGTAAATAGTGCTCACTTAATATCTGACCATCAAAAATGTGCCGCCTTCGCTAGCCACCTGGAGAACACTTTTAAGCCACATAGTTTCTGTCCTCCTAATATCTTTAATGCCATAACTACGTATAATGATGCAAATGTGCCACTACTTGACACAAGCTTTACTCCTGTTAAAGTGGAAGAAATCCAACAGCTGATTAAAACATTGCCAAGAAAGAAAGCTCCAGGGCCAGACAGGATCACAAACGTAGCACTGAAGAACATGCCATGGGCTGGGATTAAGCTGCTGGAAGTGCTGTTTAACGCATGCTTGAAACTTGGCTACTTTCCGACGCAATGGAGGCACTCTCATATATTGATGTTCTTGAAACCAAACAAACCCAAGAACTCGGTCTCGAGTTATCGCCCAATAAGCCTATTATCAACTGTCTCTAAGTTGCTGGAGCGCGTCATCAGCGCGCGTCTGAACGACCTGTTGATGGACCAGCATGTGATACCCCAATTCCAGTTTGGATTCAGGCGTGGCTTATCCACAAACCATCAACTGCAGCGCCTTGCTAACATAATAGAAGAGGGATTCGAATATAAAAAATACACTGCTGCACTGTTTCTAGACATCGCTCAAGCCTTCGACCGTGTCTGGTTACACGGCTTAAAATACAAAATTTTGCGCCTAAAAATTCCAAACAATCTCAAATTGATCCTAATATCATTCATCTCCAACCGGTCCTTTGCTATTAAGATCCATGAAACACTATCCGAGACCAACTCAATGTATGCGGGAGTCCCTCAGGGCAGTGTCCTCTCCCCCACCCTCTTCAACATCTACATGAGTGATATTCCGGAGCCTCCAATTCAATTGGCTATGTTTGCTGACGACACCGCGCTCATTACGCAACACAGCAATCTGGAAGAAGCAATAAGCCTACTTCAAAGCGCCACAAATCAAATTGTGAGATGGCTCAAGCTGTGGAACATAGCGATAAACTCTGAGAAATGCACGGCAAAAATCTTCACCCTAAGAAGAATTACAAACCCACTCAGCATTAAGATCAACAACCAATCGATTGCTTGGAACAATAACAATGAACCGGTCAAATACCTTGGAATTTACCTGGACACACGGCTAACGTGGAAATACCATATCCTTCAAAGTGTAAATAAAGGGTATGGTAAATTAAGGCAACTATACAGCTTGATTAATCGAAACTCGAGTCTACGAAGCGAAAATACAATCGCCATTTATAAAACGTTAATTCGCCCATTAATCACTTACGCATGTGTCGTATGGGGAAACTCTGCCAAAACCAACCTGCACAAAATCCAGGTTCTGCAAAACAGAGTGTTGCGCATGGCTGTGAATGCGCCATGGTTCATCTCCAACAATCAACTCCATCGTGAATTGGGGGTGGACGACATATCATCATTTATCGGTCGGCTTACAATTCGGTTTCACGAACGCATCCAGTTCAACGATGAACTACAGGCATTCGAACTGGTAAGGAAGGGCATTCATCAACGTCTGAAGAGGAAGTTACCGCAGGATATATATGCTGGTCAAGGCTGAGAAATCAAGAGAGGTGATGACGGGCCCTCGTCGAAACTTCGAATAGCCAAACCTTTATTAAAAATACAAAAGCTATGTATAGTAATTTTTGTTGCTGGTCTAGCTAATAAACGAATTTAAAAAAAAAAAAAAGATCGATCAAAAATTCAATTTTAATTTTAGATGTGCAGTTTTTTAGATATTAACATTGGATATATCTTAGAATAATATGATCGAAACAGTTTTTTAATATCTCGCACAGATTTTTCATTAAAAAATGATAAATGTTCATTTAATAATATTAGAGCTGATTTCTTAAATTTTAACGTCTCTATATTAAAAAATCTATAAAAAATTCAATTTTCATTTTAGATGTGCAGTTTTTTAAGAAATTTATACTGGATATAAAAAAAACATTTATATGCAGTGTAAACAAATGATTTTAATATAAACTTAATTAATTGTAAATTGTGTCATTTGTAGTCTTTTGTGCATTAAAAAATTTTAATAAATATGTTGCGTTTTTAATAAATATTTCACCTTTTTTGTTAAATATCGTATTTAAATATTTGCCTTTTTAAATAAATAAAGATTCGAGCCCTACACATAATATTAAATTGTGCTAATATACGTTGTTAATATACCAAAATATTTTGCACAACCTTGCATACTATAATATGTTTGTTTATATTTCGATACGGATATTCAATACATGTTTTGAAAGAAATATAACGCCACAAAAAAAGAAAACAGATTAAATAACTGTAATCGAAGAATCAATTCAATTAGTAAACATTAACCACAATAATGAAATCTTGTCATTTTCCAACCTGAACGTAAACTTTTTAATTATTACACTATTAATAGCACAATTCGACACCCTTTCATAACACTTAATGACATAATCTAATCGGGTATTACACCGTGTGTGACAAAATTTTGTGATTCGATAACATAATGTCATAGCAGTTTTTTTTTGTTATTGATATTATCGCTCACCACTATATTTTTTTGTGGTGACATCAGAACTCATTCATCACCATTCCAATAGTACTATTTGCACTACTACTATGTGTACTACCAGCATCACTATTGTTCTTCAGCCGTTAATCCCATTCGATTGCGATAAGATAGCATCTGAATTCGCGAGCTACCTAATAGAATATTAAACGCCTTCCTCATAGTCATCATCGTGGTGGTTCACCAAAAGTCTGCCTGTACAGTTACCGTCTGCCTTTGGGCGCGTGCACAGAGCAAATCCAGTCATGGTAGAGTCGGATAGCACCGCGGCGGTGCGTAGGTTAGGTAAGTGCCCGTGCCACGGCCGCTAAAGTTAAGAGTCAGTCGTGCCTCAGACCTCGAGCAAGACTCGACTCTTCGAGCGACTTTCGACCTGCGACGATTCTCGTTCCGTGCGACGAAAGTGTTTATGGTGCAAGGTGCGCACATCGGACATCTGAAGATGTTGCCACGCGTTGTGGTCCACAGGTGACCTTTGCGCGACCCTGAGATACAAGAACATCTCAAGATCTCCGACATCCACCAAAGGACTGACTTAGCACCTTCGAAACTCGATCAAGTAAGAATCTTTTCTGAAAAGACAATTTTCGAACTTTCTCCTTGGTGGTTCAAAATCTACGATAACTGTTAAAGCGGAACTACAACCACTCACTTTACCTCTTTACTCTCAACTGAGGTACATAGCCATATGTTTAAGAGTGCTTGCAGCTTGTTTGCATAAATTACTCTGCTTACTACGACCTTCCAGTTAAATCAGAATGAAAAGTGGTTTCTCTTACGCGATTATTATCCACCGTGCTGCGAGATGTGATCTCTTAATTAATGCGGGGATAAGTGTGTCAGCGATTAGTTTGCTCATCTTGTAGGCTTATCGAATTTGTCGCGTTTGGCGCATACAACAGAACACTCTGATAGTCGGTGAGAGGCATGCTCTGCGACTACGTGATTGGTAAGATCAACGCACCTAGACAACGAAGTAGTGCTCTTGCACTATGTCACACAGCACTCCTTTAAATTCTTAAGGCGACAATCGCGAGGGAACTTAATACAAGTTGATGGATTGGAAAGTTTGTCTCAATTAAATTAGCTACATCACAAAAAGCTGTATATTGACGTTCTAGTTTCATTCGTGGGAGTTAAAATTTTAGCAGACAAGCGAACCCATTCCCCTCTTAATCCTAGATACCTTTAACATCTTAAATGATATGAGGGCAGTCATTTAGTCTGCGTTCTTTCTCCATTTTATCAATTGTATATATTGTCGACAAATTTCTCGACTTTTACATTAGCTCTCTTTGGGAGTACTGTTGCAAGACAAGATTTGATAATGTCTAGTCTCTTTACGAGACCAGACCAAAATACAAATACAAGATTTCAAATTGTGTTTGTGTTTCTACAAAATCTGCATCGGCCTCGCTTTCGCCTCTGAAGCAATTTTTCTGGTTCCTCCCCAGCGCAAACATATTTTTGCAAAAAGGTGCGAATGTCCATTGGTAATGTAAATATTTGAGCTCGCTTCATCAGCTGGTACTTCATTAGGGCCACAGCTAGACCTTTCAAAACAAAAATCTTCTCCGTTACTGATCTCGTTCCGAATGATTTGCGAAATAAAGCATTTGTGAACTAATTCCTGTTATATTCAAAAGCACGAAAAACGAAGCAAGATACCATCGGTTGGTGATTCCAGATACAGAATAGGCAGTACACATTTTTATCAACGGTATCCACTGCTCTTTTAGTTATACTGTAATCAAGAATTATTTCTGATTTGAGTGAAACTGTGTGACCGGTTAAAAATATGGGGGAGGTATTTTATCATACGAATTTCCAGTTTTAGGGCTATTGACGACAAAATTACACTCATCAACTTTGTCCCAACCAAGTGGTTATTGAAGAATTCGGGCTAACGTATTTTTGATTTATCAGATATTTCGAAAACAAGTACGTTTGCAATATGTAATTGTGTCCTATTAAATAAATACTTGCTACTAGTGTTACCAGCCCCTGTATAAAGATATCATAAGAGATAAGTAGAGTTAATAATCAACCTCTTATTAGCTCAAGTAAATATGTTATAAACCTCTAATCGCATTTATTATTAATCGCTTATTAAAACGAAGTGACTAAAGAAGAACCAGCAGAAACCAAGAAGACAAATTTAAATAACCAACAATTGTAAAAAGTAATAAATAGGGCCCGGATCTCTATTTGTTTAAAAATGGCAAATATTTAAATACAATATTTAACAAAAAATGTGAAATATTTATTAAAAACGCAACATATTTATTAAAAATTTTTAATGCACAAAAGACTACAAATGATACAATTTACAATTAATTAAGTTTATATTAAAATCATTTGTTTACACTGCATATAAATGGTTTTTTTAATGATCGAAAGTAAAA
>JAWQRJ010001900.1:0-14685 GCA_033557515.1 Diorygopyx duplodentatus | reverse complement strand
CTTTTCATATCTAGCTTGTATAGCCCATCTGCGGATATCGATGTCATGTAGTGGCAATTTGTTATCTATGGCGGCTCTGACAAATTCTATTATTTCTTCCAATCTTTCTCGGTATGTCCCTTTTTCATCAATATGTTTCGCCCATCTATATAATTGTTTCCTTGATGATACTTTTCGGTATTTATGTTTCACTATTTCTAAATTCAAATATCCTTTTTTGCCACTTCTCCAGTAATTTACTGCCGCCAATTTATAATCGTAATCGATGTCATCCTTCAATACACAATAATCTTGTGCTAAATTTTCGCTTGATTCCTCGTCTTCAATAATATGCTGACCGTCATTAATTGTGGTTGATGTGTCGAAGTTTAACACTGTCTCGTCTTCAATTTGCGTATTATAATCCAAACTTTCCATTACAATTTGTTGTATGCTTTCCTTCAATCTCACTTCTGCTTCATTCACTGGTGTATTAGGAATATTCAAAAAATTATAAAAGTTTAATAGCAAGGTTAGAACATTAAGTGGATTGATCGGAACCATTTTTTTCTGTATGTTGCTGTGAAACAACAATCTTCCAAGTAGCCACCACATTTATACTAGACGGACGGTTTAAATTTAACATGGATAGCAGAACGGGGAATTCATACCAAACCTTTTTTAGAAGCGGCTGAAATAATCTTCGACTTTTAATATAACGGTTACCTTCAGTCGCTTCTAAAAAAGGTTTGGTATGAATTCCCCGTTCTGCAATCCATGTTAAATTTAAACTTTAAATTTTTCGCTAACAGTTTAATTTTCGAGAAATTAGTGAAAATATACTTTCTACCCCCAATTTCTACCCCTTACAAATCCCTTTAAAGGCTTTTACTTGACGTATAAAGAAAACACCGTGCTAAATTTCATCAAAATCGGCTGTAACATCCGCGAAAAATGAATTTTTATTAGGATAGTTAACCCCAACCACCCCTAAATGTCGTAAATTCCTTATTTTGCCGCAAACATCTTATTGTGTGACTAATTTACGGTTTCTCTTCAAAGTATTTTCTCAGTGCCTAACAGTTTTATCATTTTATTCTTGCGGAAAGAGGGTACATAATATCTCCCGTAACTTCGCCGGGGGTGGTCTGCGGAGAATAGGAAAAAACGCGTAACTAATATTTTTAAACGTATTATATGTATATTTAACTATTATATAGTTAAATATATAGTATATTTAATTCTTCCAAAAAACTAGGGGTAGTTTACCCCTTTTAACCTGCTAGTATATGTGTGATATATCGAAAGAAAGGTCTTCAAAAATGAATATCAGTTTGCATTTACCATACATCGATAACAGTTTTCGTTTTCAAAATACAAGGGAATAAAAAAAAATTTCCTCAATTTGCAACCCTTATTACTCGCCCCAGGGGCTTTTAGGACACGTGTAAAAACATACGTAAACCTTATTTTTATCCATTCTATCGCTGTACCAATATTATTATTTTTATCAATCGTTTGGTAGTCCACTAAAAATGTTTGATGTTTGATGGCCGTTTTCGTAGAAAAAAAGTTTCAAAATTTAGTGTTCCAAGTTTCCACAACTTTTTTTTTTAATTATCAATTGTTTGGTGGTCGTTTAGTGGCGTTGGGTAGTCACTACAAATTATGGCAGTTAGCAGTTTTCATATAAAAAATATTTTTCGAAAATGTAGTGCCAGGTTGGCCCCAACATCTTTTTTTAATTTTTTTTTACCACCAATAATTTAGTGGTCGTTTGGTAGAGTTTGGTAGTTGACGAAGAAGTTTTGATACTGAGCCGTTTTCATGGAAAAAAATCATAGGGAATGTTAAGTTGGCGCCAACCTCTTTTTCCATTCAAAAGTATTAGTAGTGAGCCGTGTTCATATAAAATAAAATTGTTTGAATTTGATTGTTTGAAAATAAAATTTTGTGTCAAGTTGGCCCCAAGTTTAATCAATTTTGTTTTGGTTTTTATTTTTGTCTCTTCTATTTTATTTTTTGTTGTTGTTGTTTTGTTTCATTCGGCATCGTAGTTCTGTTAATATAGTGCCTTGCGTGAGGCGCGTCCACTCAAAGAGAACAGGTGACTGCATTTTACGGTCAATCTGAACTTTTACGCCTCTTTAAATATATGTTTTTTTTAAATTTATTTATTTATTTTACTTACATATCTTAGCTCTAGTATGTAAATTATAGTATATTACATAGTGGAAATTTGCAAATAAAGGCCTTTATTATTATTATATTTTGGTGTATGTGTAGATATAAAGGGCGGTCAATTGGCGTCACATTTCCATAATTAGGTGGTTAAAATTAGTTCTTTATGTTCTAATAAAACTAGTTCGATTATACTAGTTTTATAAGCGAACTGGTTGCATATGTAATGGATGGGATGAGACGACCACCAAACGATTGGTAAATGCACTTACGAAGAAAAGTGAAAAAACGGTAGCAGATGATCACCAAACGATTAAAACATTTTTGAAACAAATAAATTTGGAGCCAACTTGAAACAAAATTTAAAAAAAAATATCTTTTAGGTGAAAGCTCACTACCAAAACTTTTTAGTGGACTATCAAATACCACCAAACGATCACCAAATGCTTAGTGAAAATATTTTTTTAAAAATGAGCTTGGTGCTAATGAGACCAACTTGGTGCTAAATTTTCAAAAAAATAATTTTTATATGAAAACGGCTCCCTGCCCAAACTGTTTAATGGACTACCAAACGCCAATATACGACCATCAAATAATTGATGAAAGTATTTTTGAAAAAGTAAGGTTGGGGAGAACTTAGTGCTAATCTACTTTTTTTAATATTTGTGTACTACCAAACATCACAAAACGATCACCAAACGATTGGTAAGAAGATTTTTTTTTAAATAAGGTTGATTTTCGGAAAAATAAGGTTGGGCCCACAAAATTTTTGCCGCAAAATTTTCAAAAAACTTTTATGTATATGTAAACTGCTACCAAAAGTTTTTAATGGACTACTAAACACAACAAAATAATCACCAAACGATGTGTGAAAATATTAAAAAAAAAAAATAAGCTTGAGACCAATTTGGTGCTAAATTACCAAAACTGTTTAATGGACTACCAAATGCCACCATACGACCACCATATATATCATTGAAGCATGTATTTTTTAAAAAATATTTTCATTTTTATTTTCAAATTTTCAAAACAATCACCAAACTATTTATATAGCTGAGTGAAAAAATAAAGTAGGGACCAACGGGGTGCTAAATTTTCAAAAAAAATCTTATGTGGAAACGGCTCCCTACCAAAACTTTTTAGTGGACTACCGAATGACGCTGTGAATGACGCTACCAAATGACCATCAAAGGATTGGTAAAAAGATTTTTGAAAAAAATAAAGTTGAGATCAACTTGGCGCAAAATTTTTAAAAAAATATTATTTATATGAAAACTGCTCACTACCAAAACTTTTTAGTGAACTATCAAACACAATAAACAATCACCAAACGATTGGTGAAAATATTTTTGAAAAAAATTCGGTGAGAACTTGACGTTATATTTTCAAAAAAAAATTTTTATATGAAAACGGCTCCCTACCAAAACTATTTAGTGGACTACCAAACGCCACCATACGACCACCAAGTAATTGGTGAAAGTATTTTTAAAGAAAGTAAAGTTTGGGTCAACTTGGTGCAATTTTTTTAAAATATATTTTTATATGAAAACTGCTACCAAAACTTTATAGTGGATTACCAAACACCACAAAACGAGCACCAAACGATTGGTTAGATGGTTTTAAAAAAATAAGGCCAACTTGGCGCTAAATTTAAAAAAATAGTTTTTTTATATGAAAACTGCACACTACCAAAACTTTTTAGTGTGCTACCAAACACCACAAAACGATCACCAAACGCTTGGTGAGAAAACATGAGTTAGGCACCAACTAGGTGCTAAATTTTCAAAAAAATCTTATAATACATATACGCTACTAAATGACTAAAAGAATTGGTAAAAAGATTTTTAAAAAATAAGGTTGTGGGCAACATGGCACAAAATTTTCAAACAAATGTTTTTTTATATAACTGCTCACTATTATAAGAACCGTTCACTAAAAAAACTGCTCACTACCAAAACTTTTTAATGGACTACCAAACACAACAAAATAATCACCAAACGATTGGTGAAAATAGTTTTGAAAAAAATAACGTGGGAACAACTTGGTGTTAAATTTTTCAAACAAATATTTTTATATGAAAAGGGCTCACTATCAAAAGTTTGTAATGGACTACCAAACACAACAAAATAATCACCAAACGATTGGTGAAAATATTTTTGAAAAAAATAAGCTTGACCCAAGTTGGTACTAAATTTTCAAAAAAAATATCTTTGTATGAAAGCGGCTCTCTACCAAAAGTGTTTAGTGAACTACTAAATGCCACCATACGACCACCGTATAATTGGTGCAAGTATTTTTTTAAAGCGCTAGGGTTGTGGCCAACTTGGCGCAAAATTTTCAAAAAAAAAATTGTTATATGAAAACTGCTCACTACCAAAAGTTTTTAATGGACTACCAGACTCAACAAAACAATCACCAAACGCTTGGTGAAAATATTCTTAAAAAAATAAGCATTATACCTACCAACTTGGCGCTAAATTTTCAAAAAAATAACTTTTATATGAAAATGGCTCCCTACCGAAACTGTTTAGTGGACTATAAAAAGGCACCAAGCGACCACCAAATAACCAAATGAATGGCTAATGTATTTTTGAAAAAGTAAGCCTGTGGCCAATTTGGCGCTAAATTTTCAAAAAAATATGTTCATCTCTATTTTCAAATTTTCAAAACAATCACCAAACGCTTGACGAAAATATTTTTAAAAAATAAGCTTGAAACGAACTTGGTGCTAAATTTTCAAAAAAAAAGCAATTTTTATATGAAAACGGCTCCCTACCAAAACTTTTTGGTGGACTACAAAACGCAACCATACGACCATCATAAAAACTTTTTAATTGACTACCAAACACAACAAAACAATCACCAAACGCTTGATGAAAATATTTTTAAAAAAATAGGCTTGATACGAACTTGGTGCAAAATTTTCAAAAAAAAATCATTTTTATATGAAAAAGGCTCCCCCCTACCAAAACTGTTTAGTGTAGTCCACTAAACAGCACTACATAAGACCACCAAATAATTAGCGAAAGTACTTTTGAAAAAAGTAATGTGACCAACTTGGCGGCATATATAATATTTTTTTATATGAAAACTGCTCACTACCAAAACTTTTTAATGGACTACCAAACACAACAAAACAATCACCAAACGATTGTTGAAAATGCGTTTGAACAAAATGAGGTGGGACCAACTTGGTGCTAAATTTAAAAAAAAATATTTTTAGAGTATTAAACGACCATCAAACAATTGATAAACAAAAATGAAAAAAAAGAAGTTGGGACAAATCGAGACACTAAATTTACAAAAAAAAATATTTTTATGTGAAAACGGCTCACTACCAAAACATCACACGATTGGTAGAAAAAAATTGAAAAAAAAAATGAGGTGGCCAACTTGACACTAAATTTTGAAACATTTTTTATATGAAAACCGCACAATACCAAAACTTCTTTAGTGGATTTTATAGAATTTTAGTGGGCTGCCAAACCACCACCTAACGATTTGTAAAAAAACCAGAAGTCGGGACCAACATGATAGAAGCAAAAACTTACTGTAAACCGGAATATATCAACTTTTTTTGCCCGTACAGATAACAATACTGTGCAAAAAAAGAATAACTGGAATATGCATATTTGTTTTTTTTTAATTTAATTACATAGTAAAGTACTTCGTATCGGCTTTATTGGGAACAATATTTACTTATGGTTGCTTATTTTATTTAATTATTTTCTAGTCTAAATTGCGCCATACTTAGGAAACACACCTAGTTGAAAATACAGCATTCATTGCGCTCATTCTAAATCATACACAAATACTAAGAAGTTTTCTTACATATCTGTATATGATTTAAAATTGAATAGAAGAAATGACAAAAAAAAATTTGAGAACTAACAAACTTAATCGTCCCCATTTGTGCTGTCAACTCCATAATTTTTTCTCTTAATTATTAACCAATGTCTAAATCTTTCGATTATGTTTTGGCATTTTTTTAGAAATTTCCTAAAACTTGCTGAATATTTTTCACGTCTCTTATTTTATCAAGTTTCTTAAATAACGAATTCTCGAAATGCATTAAATAAACTCTTTGCGCTTTGGCCAATGTTACTGCTAACCTTCTTTGATGATTTTATACACAAAATTTGATGCACACTAATTGGTACCACTGAAATATCAACTAATTTTTGTATGTAAAATGTAATTTTGAGATTCAACGTCCAAATTGAATATCTAAACTTCCATTAATAGCTTTTTAGGTCTTTAAGTACGGCTATACAATTTTGTAGGTATAATTAGGTCCATCCAGGACCTGATTATTGACCAGGATCCCATTGTATGTTTTTAAACTATACTTATTGTTTTATTCTGCTTAGTTCCTCCTAAGAAAATGACAATTTTATTTCATGTAGTTTAGAAGTCTATTTGTTTTACTAATAAAAATTACATTCCTGATTCACCGAGCTTTGATGGGTTTCTTAAGTAAATGTTCCTAATTATTTCGATAGCTATTTATTCTTTGATTCAATTCCTAATATTAACATTTTTATGAAAGTCTTTCTGAAGAGAAGATGCCAAGAATATGAAGAAAATAATGTTTAATGGAAGCTTGCTTATCGTTCTTCAGATACGTCAAGTACATGAAATATTATAATATTGTACATATATCAATGACCCTTCATGTTCAACATGTGCTCGTTTTAGTCCAGATTTATATTTAAGAGAACTCATATAATTACTATAGATGTGATTTTTGCTTCCTACACTTTCCTACATTTTCAAATACCTTTTCATAAAATTACCGAGCAATTCCTTAAATATTTTAAAATTAACCACTTTATTTGTCCATTTATGATTAATTTAGCGACACCTTAATAACCCTTTAGATATGGCAATTTAATTTTAAATTTGAGACTTTTGTCTTAATATAATTTTAAATTTGAAACTGTTATTTATAGAGAGTGATATCTAGACACCTATATAAAAATTAAACATCTCTTTAATGCTAAAATTAATCATAAATTATATACATGTAAAATAGATAACCGGTAGGTACACCGAGTTTTTACCAGATGTAGATTGTTATGTTCTTTCTAAACATTGAATAACTATAAGCCTTTTAGATACATTTCGTTCTTTTCTTCTAAAATAATCAACTATGAAGCGATTTAATTTTTATTAGCGTGTTTTGCTGCATTGAATTCCTGAACTTTTATCATTTTATATTCGCATATCACTGAGGATGTTTGATATTAGCTGAGTATGTTTGTTTTGGTGCAAACTAATTTTTAAAAACACCTGCTAATAAATGATTTTTTTTTTCATACAAAGATGCCGGACTTCTGCCCTTTAAACTGTCCTTTTATTAGTTTACCTATGTGGGCGTTAAATATTTTAAAATCGCTTGCTTCGTCCATTAATTTATATATAAAATATATAAATTATATTTAATTTATATATATATAAATTTATATATATAAAATATATATATAATTTTTAATTAAAAAACACATTTTTAATTAACTTAGCGATACACCAACGTTTAACTTTGTATAAACACCTACGACATCGCAGGCTTTTTTTTTCGATTATTTCCGTTTAAATCTGCCACATTAAACATAAAAAGAATATTGCCGATTTTCAAACGTTCATAAAAGATTTTTTGAAACTTGAGACATATATGCGTCGATTTTTTGCACCGGAATTTTGAAACTCTGCAAATACCGCCCGAAAAAGTTCTACCGTAGTAGAGATAACAAAATACCCATAAATATACCGATATAAAAAAATACAAATAGCGCGTTTAATAGTATAAGATTATTTTACTTTCAGGTTTATCCAGATGAAAGCCATGGGTTAGGTGGAGTGAAGCGCCATCTATACAAAAGCATGGGTCAATTCCTAGACGACTGTTTCCAGAAGCAAGTTCCGCCAGAACTCAAAGCAGGACTTCGAAATGACCTGGAATAGAATGAAATCGGAACATTTACTTTTAACATCCTCACGTCAACATCAATGAAAATCATTGCACATTTTCATCAAACGCGCAAATCGGTATCAATATCAGCATTGAGTCTAGGTGAAAATCTGTGAAAATATGAAACAGGAGGAAGGAAAACAACAAAGGAACACCAGAAAGAAAATCGAAAAATTAAATGAATATCATCAATGATGATAGTGATGAAAGTGCCAAATTTTGTTTTTGTTTTTTTTTTATTTAGGAATTAGAATTTGCCGAATTGACGATATTCGCGTCATATCCTCGTATTACTCAAGATATTCTAATGCTAAAATAATCATGGGAAAGCAATATTTGTAAATATGAATATTTTCAAAAAGGATATGGTGATCGCAGAAGTTAATAAATAAAATAATTACGTAATAATAATTCTTAGCTATCGCAATGCATATTTTCAATTATAGTTACTTGACAAAAATAATCAAACGGTATTTAAAAATTTAATAATATTCATCTGGTATTATTATTAAGTAGATACCATATGTTTCAAAGATCATAGTAAAAGGTAATCTGAATGATTCAAGTTCTTGTGTATATATATTTTGAAACATACGGTGTTATTATTATATGTATATTTAAGTACACTTTATATAGCATGTAGGGAAAAGCTTGAACGCTTTAATTATTAACAAACTTAATTAAACAATAAATTAAGGTAAAATTTGGGCGCACAATTTTTGCGATCACCAACATTTCTGTGAAAGATACCTTTTATTCGTAAAATGTTCTTATGATATCGTCAAAAATCGGTTGAGTTTTAAATGAAACCTCAAAGAGAAAAATAAATCATTTTGCGTAAGAACCATAGCAATATTGTGAATAATTAGTCATTGATAAATAACTAGCTAGCCATAAGGTCAGACCAAGTATATAAAAATAAATTATTCGTAGTGTACTTAATTAGAGTAGTGTCGTTATCACCAAAGAAAAAGATCGAGATATAAATTAATTATTAAGTAATTGAAATAGGTTCAATCGCTTGCATTTACCTTCTTAGACAAAAACATGTTGTCGTTTCTTATTGCTTTTGTTCTAACGATTTGTTATCCTTTTGATGTTGCTCTAATAACTTGGGTCCAACTAAATGTTGTATAGGCCAGTATTATGTATGGAACATCGAAATTTTCTAATTAATTTAGAAAAGATTTCAAAGTTGGCCGGACTTTGAAACTTTCTAAATTTATTTTAATCGAAAATTTCGATGGGAAATTTCAGTATTGGTCGTTGTTAAAAAAGAAGTGATAATCTTGTTACAAAACAAAGGAAGCGATTAAGTTTTCTCGTCGTGTTATAGCTAGTAGAGTGAAAGTTATGAGAAAGTTTAAAATACTAAATAAAAAACGAAACATTATTAAAAATATCTTGTTATATCTATAATGAGACGGTTAATCGAAATGGATAATCGAAAGATAATGGTTGCCTTTTCTCTGTATTTTTCGTCACACAGTATTTTTCATATACATTGTGATACTTTCGTCTCTACCTATCATCCAGGATAACGCTAAACAAAGTATAACTTAGAATAAAAATGGATAAAAGGAGGTGGAGACCCAGTATTTTTCTAAACCACCACGATGTCCTTGAAACTTCCGCGAATAATACCATCTTCCTATAACATATACTTTCTCCTCATGTTACTATAGTTCTTGTTGACAAATATTGTAAATATTAAAAGAGTCATTTGATATAGTTAGTAAGGTGCATTAAATTTAATCCTTTTAATAGAATAATTAATAATAAATTTATTAGAATAAACTAGTGCTTTTTTATCTATTTCCTACTACAACTACATAAATTAATTTATAAAATAATAATTATACGAATCTTGAATTTTAATCGTAAGACACGGGTGTGTTTTCCTTTATCCATTGGGCGTACTTTTGGACATCTACGTAAACACTGGGTACACCTGGAGCTCCACATTGATCAGATCCAAAGGATAATATGCCAACCTGGACGACAAAGAATAAAAGGTTTCGAAATTGCCCATCAATTGTCAGAAAGTTAAAAATTTCTGTTTTAAATTGGCAAAGGTGAAATTATTAGAAGCTTTTAAGCTATTAGGTACCTGGTAATAGCTGTCGCTTGATTTGGTTATCAAGGGAGCACCTCCAAAACCGCTGCAAGCGTCTCTACCAGCCTCTCCTCCGGCACATAATTGATCATCGTTTATAGGTAAAGTACCGCCATAGACACTTTTACATTGCTGAATGCCAACTATAGGCACTCGGATCAATTGCTGGCGAGGTGAAGCTTCTGAAAAAAATAATAGGAAAGATAAGTAGTGATAACGATACATACATATTAATTGTTTCGAATATTAATTGTTTCTTTTTAAGATATTGATAGTTTTATCTCTAATCGTAAATCTTGAATAAAACATGCATAGTCTAAGCTAAATAACAGATATTTCAAGCTCAAATAAAAATATAGTTTTTCGCATTCGTACGTAAACACCATATTTTAAAACTGGGAGAACAAAAGATTATATGATTTCAGTAATGAGTGCACAGCTAAATGAAGTTTTGCTTTTCCTGTTTGCCCAATATCTTTTTGCAAATAGCTGTGTAATATGTAATGCTGAATATCATATTAGAGCACTATACAAATATTCACTGAAATGGCGAACCACAATATAACGTATAAAATCACTGGGTATCAACGATCAAGGTCAAAATAACAAAATTATGTTATTTACGTAGTGACACCCATTCAAAGTAATTTACATTGATATATGTCATTTATTAGGCTACCTAGAAACTTTTTTTTTACAAAATTGCTGGATTTTGTGAAAAAAAAGTGTTTCTACACTCCTAACAATTGTATAATAACCAATATTACAATATAAAATAGATTTAGATTACATATTTCGTTTTCCTTTTGCACAATTTATAAAATAAATAATACATACCACGTTGCCCAGCTGCCTTTCCCCAGCCAACGAGAATACCATGATAGTCTGGTTTAAACCATGTTTCCGGTAAACATATTGGTTGCGCTGTCACTATAGAACAAAATGAGCAACAATAAATAATAGCAGCGATACGGTTCATTAAAAGTTATCCCTGACAAAACACAAAGGATATATAAACAATAAATTTACTTTTACTTAAATGGGAGTTTCATCTAAAAACTTACCTGAATAGTTGAAAGCATTTCTCAACACAAGAAGTGCTATATTATTGCGATAAGTTTCCTTTTGATAACCAGGATGTACTACTACGTGACCTATCTGAATATCCTTAGCTGGCAATCCACAAAACTCTTCTCCACAATCAATATCAGTAGTCGTCAAATACTCTCCTATCCGCACAGAGTGTCTGGATAAAAGAAAGTTGATAAAAATTACGTTTATAATAAAGTATTCTTTTCTTACAATTTAAAATTAGTTGCCTTCGCCAACGCGCAGTGTGCCGCTGTTAAAATTATCCTGTTGTTAATAATTGATCCTGTACAAGGATATTTAACTTCTCCAGTAATTGAATCTATCAACCGAATAAAATATAGTTTAGTCTACTTAAATTAAGTAAACGGAAGTAAATTATTTACTCCTAAATCCCACTCTTGCCACCCAAGGATATGCTCCTATTCCTTCGTACCCTTCTCCTTGTATAGACGATTGACCACATTTGGAAATGATAGTATCCCTTCTATCTTGAGCAATTGAGTTTGTTTCGGTGTATAAAGGACAACAGACTAATCCTGAACCTTGATAACCACATCCTAATTTTCCAATTCTAAGAAAAATATTCTTAGAATTCTAAGTAAAATATAATATTTATATATAAACATACCTGCTACTCAAAACACATTCATTATTCAGGACATCTCTAAGTATAGGACAAGAGGACACTGGAACACACTGCGAATTTGAAGGGCAAAATGCTGTTTGTCTTTGCTGTCTGCTTGCAGTCGAACTTGTACCCCATAAAGATTTAATTTGTTCTAAAAAATTAAATTATCATAATGCCTTAATGTATTTATACGGTGCATTAACAATTGATTATTTAAGAGCAGCTAATAATAGGCTATCCAACAAGAAGTGATGTGACAAAACGAATTTTGATGGAATAATCACCAATTCGTGGATTTCATTTAAAATAGGAAGTTGCATTTAAAACGCGTACAATTGACGTATGGCATTGGAAATTACTCGCAAACAAGTTTCATGTTTTTGTGTAAAAGTTAATAGTTTCAAACTGTGCACAAATGATAATAATTGTTCCATACTAATATATTATACACTACACAATATTATATTTAAAAGAAGAAAAAAAATAACGAAATAAATTAATTATTATATATAATTTCATTATAAATTAAAAATTAATTCAACACAAAATACAACACAATTGAGTTTGTTTGTCCCCTGTGCCCCCTATTGCGATGTATCACGCCAGACGATTGGTTCACACCAACTCCTCAACAGAATAACACACAAGATATCCAATAACAGCTATCGTCCGCTAAGACGTCAACTGGCAGCAGAAAAAAACACGTCCTAATGCATTAAACCAAAGGATAATTATCCAAACATCCCAAAGTCAGTTATTCAAGAAAATATTTTTCATAATATTTTACTTGATTAATAATATTAGACATCTTTAGCCTTAATTTAGCAAAATCTGCCTGCAGTAACCCATAGTAATAACTACTTCATCAACGAAATCAATATCAAGTACTACAGAGAATCAAGTTTGCTGAAATTGTTTTCGAAGGAGAAACCATACTTTTTAACTGGAACTACTAAGAGTCATTTTGTCATTAAGTATCAAAATTAATTATTAATGTAAAGGTATTTAATCTTATCTAGAATTAAGAAATTCGACATATTTAATTTATTACATAAATATGTAATACTGAAAGCCATGTTTATACTTAACCTGACTTATGTCTGAGTGACCGTAATGCTATTTATGGAAACAAATGAAAACCAATGGTGCGGTAAGGTGGTCAGCCAAATCACCTGACATAACTCCTCTGGATTTTTGTATGGAGTCACATTAAGAACAAAGTGATTGAGTTCAGATATGTAATTAGACTATGTGAGTAAGATAGAAGACAAATTGAGTATATCATTTATTATTCAATTCTATTGCAATATTACAATTTTTTTATCAATTTCAATATGTAAAGTATGTTTTTACGTAGTTATGTTTGGTAAGTTATTAAACACGTGCGTGAGTGAATGACTATTCGTACGTGAAATCACTTTACACACATTATTGTAAAATTGATGAATAAATAAAAAAAATTTTTTATTTCAAAAGAAACTTTGTATATTTAAGTTAATGGTCCTGTCTGTGATGCCATTAATTATTTTAAAATAATTGGACTGTCAAATAGACAAAAAATAGTCTATTTAACTGTGGTATCAATTAAAGTTAATTATTTTAAGTGCATATTAAATTAGAAACTATGCCTAATATCTTCTATTATAATTAATTACTTCTTACAGTAAGATTAACTTACTGTTTCTGTCAACAAACTCGAATCGTCCAAAAAGGCAAATAGTTGATACATTTTAATTTGCCATTCAGATTATTGGAAATGGGCAACTTAATTAACTTCTCTTGACATAGTTATCAGGTGTTTTATGAATCCAAGTGTGTCGTGGCCAAACTTTGTTTAAATTCGTTGCGCTTTTGTTTTCGCTGCGGTTACAAAACGTCAAATTCTAACATATTAATCATTTAACCGCTGTAACATAACCAAAACTTCAAAATGCCAAGAAAACAACCAAGTGGGACAAAAAGTGTGCAGAATTTAGTAATGATGATTGCAAGCGAATCTACCATCACTTATTCCAAAATGTCAAAGACGATAACAAACTGAAAGGGGGTGCAATAAATACCGCTGCTCGGAAGCTTTTCTGTTCTGGTTCCACAATTTCAAAATTGTGGCAACAAACTAATGTGATCGTAAGTCAAAAGAGTATAGTCAACAGATTCAAAACATTTTCATAATTCTCCTCTGCAAAAGAAGTACATTAAGATCGTTGGCACATGAATCTAAAATTCCGAAAAATACATTAAACGACAGATTGAAATCAACTAGTGTGGATCACTCATACGACTTTCTCTCCCCTAACTCTCGTTTTGTTGTAACTCATAAACGGTTTGTGTAGAACTATGATTTATATACTGAAATAAAGCTGAAAATCCAACGTTTTGAACTGGTACAATAATTTTTGAAAAATATATTGAATTTTTTGAATTATATTTTTTCAATTGGTTACAATAATTTTTGAAAAATATATTGGATTTTTGCACAAAAAAACAAATGCATTAAAGAATTATTTTTGGGTTACAATAACATACGGTGTTACAGTTGTTGTAATTCATAAACGAGTTAGTGTAGAACTACGATTTATATACTGAAAGAAAGCTGAAAGTCCAGCGTTTTCAATTGGCTACAATAATTTTTGAAAAATATATTGGATTTTTATTTAAAAAAATGCGTTAAGCAATTATTTTTGGGTTACAATAACATAAGGTGTTACAGTTTTTGTT
>JAWQRJ010001899.1:0-14689 GCA_033557515.1 Diorygopyx duplodentatus | reverse complement strand
CTTGAAAACGGTAAGACCTACAGGCTCGGCTAAATGGAACAATATGGGGGTGTTTATCTAAGCTGTTCAGACCTTCTTTTGTTTTTCAATTTGAAGAAAATTGTCATTTTCTTCAAATGTGAATATTTTCCATATTATTTATCGTATCAAAAAATTTCGGGGGAATAAGTTGTAGATATTAAAACATTCTGTAGGATAAACAACAAAAATATTTTTTTTTGCTTGCACTACTTTCGAGATGTGACCCAAAATTGTATTATTTTCAAATGGAAACTATAGTTGATTTTGACATTTAATTACTTGATCCTTCCCACCCATTTTCCAAAAAAATAGGCTTGGTTTAGAGCATTCGTACAGGGTGTCCCAAATTCGATGCTCACCATTGGTATCTTGGAAACAGTAAGACCTACAGACTCGGTTAAATGGAACAATATGAGGGTGTTTATCTAAGCTGTTCAGACCTTCTTTTGTTTTTCAATTTGAAGAAAATTGTCATTTTCTTCAAATGTGAATATTTTCCATATTATTTCAGAAAATTTCAAGGAAAGAAGTTATAGCTATCAAAACATTCTGTGGGATAGATTATAAAAATATTTTTTACCTTGCACCAGTTTCGAGATATGACCCAAAGTTGTATTTTTTTAAATTGAAACTATAGTTGATATTGACATTGTTAAATTACTTGATGTCTTCCCTTTCCAACGATATTAGGTTGGAGGTATTTATCTTTCATAGTTTAGGAGACATGAAAAAAAACATATTCCACACAGATTCTAATTCACATCACATTATCCATGCTTGAGAACTATGTTTTGTTTTCAAAACAAAAGATTGCATATCCGGTAGTTATTATCTTTAGTGCTTTTTAGAAAAAATATTTTCTGAAAAAACAGTTCTGCTCAAATTTAGTACGTCAATAAATTGCAAAAAAGGGAAACAGCAATAAACATGGTAACAATAATCATGGTAACAATAAACATGGTAAAAATAAACACGATAATAATAACAATCAAAAACCAAAATTTTCCTACAAAAGATGTTCAATATGGCGGCCGTTTACCTCTAAACATTTGGTAACACGCTTTTCGACACTTTTTCTACAATTATTATATATTAATTGACGAACACTAACAGAGATGAAAAAAGCCTGTTGTAAAATTGCAAAACTTTGTTGCAAATCATTAATACTATTATAACTCATTCCGTGTGGTACATACGGATCATCTTTTATATGGTCCCACAGGAAAAAGTCTAGTGAAGACAAATCCGTAGATCCCGCTGGCCATCGTATGGGACCGTTCGTTGCAATCCACCGATTTCTATATCTTGTTGCTAAATATTCAGCAACAATTCTTGAATTATGTGCCGGGGTCCCGTCCTGTTGAAAGAAAATAGTTCTCTCCTCTTCACATCTTCAATTTCCTGTTGCAGCAGTTCGAGATATCCGTTTGAGTTAAGTGTTTTGTTAAAAATAAACGTAATGTATGTGGGTTTCCTGAATATTTAAAAACTAGCAGTGCCATTTTTATTTGATACGGTTAAGTGTAAGTTGATCTTTTATCTTGTTTAATTTCTATTGAAAAGTGAAGATTTTTGTTAAAATTATTCATATAATCGAGGAAAGGATGTAAGGCTGTTCCACTTCCTTTCCAGACACAAAGCACATCGTCCAAATATCTTGTCCAATTAATTGTGTTACCGTAAAATGGATTTAATTTGCTTATTATAAAATTTGTTTCTATATGGTTAAGAAATATGTCTACTAGCAAATTCCGAAATGGGCATACCCATAGGAAGGGCGGCATTGATTTTATAAAATATTTCATTGAATAAATTTACAATATTCTGGGAGAGGATATTGGATAGTAAGCCATTGGGGTGATCTACTGTTAGACGGTGACCGTTACATAAAGCTATTTATGATCGTTATATAGTTTAGAAGAGAGTTGAAGTACAAGATCAATATATATGTCAAGAGATAGAGCACTGCGACTGGGTTTTACCAATTTTAATTATGTTAAGTTAGCATGGTTATCGATTCGAGATTAAAGTCTCTGCAGTAACTCAGGGCATCAATACAAATTGTAGTGGATCATACTGCAAACTGGATACGTCTGGAGTGTGCTATCTGATACAACGATACTACACTAGTACTGCTACTGTATACAATGTACATTTGTATTTGTCTTATCTTTTTAGTATATAGCTGATTTATATAGACGGTTTATGTAGACGGTGTGATTTATTTCTATTAGCGCTATATATAACTTCTGACAATATTCAGAATAACTGCATTTTTTTAAATACTCCATTTACATTATATTTTGTACTAACAAACACAAATAAAAATGTCCAGAGATAGACATAACCCAGCCTTAATCTAACTTTGATGAAGTTAGAAGTGCGTTTGAACTATGCATGTCAGAAGGCGTTACAGTAATTATAGTCCTGTAGAGTGCAATAGTTACTGAAGCGTACTAAATAATGTATTGTACAAACTTACAACCGAATATTTGTGGTGTATAAACGTAACCTATACATGCATACGGAATGCCAAGCACGTTACACGTTATACATGGAAGGATGCCAGTCTCAGTAAACGTAACTATTTACATATGTATAACAGTAGTGTTCGCATATCACGAAAGTTGAAAGCCAGTGACATTGATTTTTGATATTTTGCGTTTAACCATTGAGAATTTATGGCCGTTATGAACTGTTGAAAAGAAAATAGAATTCGACGCGTGTACGTATTGTCCAACAAATGATAAAGCGCGTAAAACACGTACCCTACAGTATAAATACCACAAGTAATTGGATGTAGGAGTATAAAGACCTTTTGTTTGCTTCTAGGCCATATTTTATTGTAAAGCTTGCGTGTGCAGGGCGATAATGAATCATTATAACGGCACTATTGTTGACCGAGAGTTAGATTATCTGTAACAATTACCGACGTGTTCCCGTCATATATGACGTGTGCTGTTAAATTGAAATTTAAAATTAAAAAAACTCAGCTGGTGTCACACATGCACCGGAGTTTATTCGAAATGCAGATAAAGTAAGTTATTATGATTAATACAATAGCAATAAACTATTATCGCTATAATTGTAGTTTATTATATCCAATTACTATGGTAAATTGCTCTAACAAATTTCTTCCGTAACACGTGCACACAATAATATTTAAAAACTGCCATATTCCTGAAAACATTCAACTTTTACGACTGAATTTGCATTTAAATAAAACGGCGGGGCTATAAATATAACACCGGGAGGCCCTGTGCATTATTGTTATTATTGCGGCACGGAAAAGGGGAGCCTCTAGGCCCTCACAATAGCGGTCGTAAACTGACAATTGCTCATTCTACTTAACTTTTTTCTTACTACACGTCAACACAACACTACGCCATAATACTCACACAAACATTCTCTTAGTATATTCATTTGACAAAATAGTCATTAAAAACAAGCAGTCAAAAAATATATATTCCTAAATCAGTGACTCTCTACGTCGACAAAGAGCAATATCTTCGAAGTTGCTTTATTTACTACACCAAGGGTGGCAGATGGTGTCAAGAATTCCAAGTAGGCGCGAATCCGCTTGAAACGTTTTTTTTATAGCACGAACTTCACAAATACTCCATAGAATCCAGACGTGTTCGTGCAAGGGGCCCTTATCCCCACCTAATAATAATAATTCAACCGCATCCCACTCCACCAGGAGAGTTTAAAAGTGTATTATGGAAATTACCTCCTAAAAGGCTATTAAAAGCCAGAAACTAAAATCTACACGGAAATTTGCTTTGTAAGTGAGATGTTTTGGTTATAAAAGTACCTAATGAATAATTATGAGTTTTGGTTATTAGCGAAGACCGTTCGGTCGATCCATTTACATATGATTACCGGCATTTACTGGGTTAATTGCACCTGTACTTCTAGAAAATGTTCTACGTAGCAAAAGTGTGTTTTTCAAATAATTGCATAATATACCAGTATGTACAGAAACTCCATGAAAATGAAAAAATATCACATCAATCCAATGTGAGGCTTAGGAGAGATTACTGAGAGCTGGAAAATGAATGATTATTTTTATTCTATTCTATTATTTCTTTCTTCGACAACAAAGAATGTTGAAAAGAGCAA
This sequence comes from Diorygopyx duplodentatus, assembly GCA_033557515.1. Taxonomy (NCBI): domain Eukaryota; kingdom Metazoa; phylum Arthropoda; class Insecta; order Coleoptera; family Scarabaeidae; genus Diorygopyx; species Diorygopyx duplodentatus. The sequence continues at coordinate 10,546 of JAWQRJ010001899.1, read as the reverse complement.
CAACTGCTTAAAAGCCAGGGCATACTAAATTTAAAAAATTACAATTGCGGCCCAAATAGGTCACCCTGAGATGCCAAACAGTAACCTAATCTCTCTTAAAAATTCCTTCTATCATTAGAAAGCTTTCCAGGTGTGATAAGGTTAGCTGTTTCTATTATTTTAGCTCTCAGGGCATCCAGATTTTCTACTCGCTCGTGGCCATAAACGGCCTGTTTCAAGAACGCCCACAAAAAAAGTCGCCAAGCCGGCGCCGTTCGTGGCGTTGTGCCGCGAACGGCGCGTCGTAAAGTAGGCGCCGTTCACATTAGCCAATAGCTCGGCTTAGTAGACACTATACGCTAGGATTGGAGAAACAAGCTGTGGCGTACTTGCCGGCATGGTACCAAAATAAATCCTCGCCTTGTATACTAAAAAGGGTTATATGCAAAAGTTTTTGACCAAGAGAACTTGTAACCACAACCATCTTCGAAATATAATGGTTAGAATTGAATGATAGTCCAAGCTTAAAGTCAATGGGTGAATTTTTATTTTAATTAAATCTGGGTTACAATTGTTAAGAATGAAAATCGTCGCCGTGTTTATTACAGTAGTTAAGTAGACATCCTAAATGATAGCACTTCAAAGAAGAACCCAATTTAGTAGTCATCTATCGTGCGTAAACAAATAGACAAACATTAAGTTTACAGTTACATTGTACTGAAGTGAGTGGTTGTTTTTAGTTGGACAAAGTGCTTTTCGTAGCTACAAACATCTAAAAATTATTTGTCTTAGCATTGGGTTATTTCAAAAACCCGGTAGAACCCGGTTTTGAATTTTATACAAACGCTTAAGCTATTATTAGAAGAAGAAAAATCTTAAAAGAGACGGCAAGTTTTAAAAATAAGGACCTACCACAAATATGATGCTAAAAACCTGTAAGCTTTTAACCTGTCTTTATGGAAGATTTTCATTTTTTGGCGATAAGTTTAATTTTATTACTATATTTTTTACCTTTAATATTTATAAATTTTAAAAACTTTTTGTGGATTATAATGATTTAGAAAAGCCTGTATTATTGATTTAATTAAAAATTCTAAGAGGGTAAGGAGTGTAATGATTTTTGCCAATCAGTATGTTCTGAAACTAATTTTAGATTTCTGAACACACTAGATCTCTGAACCTAATTTTAAATCTAAAATTAGTTTCTGAACATATTGATTGGTAAAAAACATTACACTCCTTCCTTTCTTGGAAGTTTTAATTAAATCAGTAATACAGACTTCTTCTCTAAATCATTATGAATATAAGCGATACAACCATAACTCTGAACAAGTGGAAAGCTATGCAAACTTTAAACTACATAAAGCACTGTTAAACATCAAATTGATCAAAACATGGTCTACACTGCAATTTAAATCCTACTTTTGCTAATTTTAAATTTCCTAAACAAATCAATAGAAATAAAGTATTCCAATTAAAACAACAGTTTATGGAAACAAAAATTAGAAAGCAGTACAAAAAAGTTAATAATTACAACATAACATTATACAACCTTTATTCAAATTTAAATATAAAATTCCACTTTTTAATAATTGATGAATACCTTTCAAAAGATAAATTCCTTAATAAAATCACACCTCATAAAATAACTAACAAACAGAAAATAGAAATATTAAAATCAAAACAAATCCCGAATATACAATTCGAAAATTCACACAAATTTTACGCCCGTTCTACTAATCTTTCATCTCTGAAACTAACCAAACCAGAAGAAACACTTCTTCAAAAATGACATAAATATGCTCCATATAAGGAAATCAACTTTCCAAAATTGTCAATAGAAATTGAAGCAGCCATCAAAAACCATCCAGAACAGAAGAAATCAAGAATCAAATTATTACAACCATGAAAAGAAGAAAACCTACATCACCGAAATAAAAATCAAGAATACACGTAAATCAAGAAAACACTACGGAACCTACAGAAAAAGATAAAAGAAGAAAACATCATAGTAACAACAGGTGGTAAAAACGCTGGTATAATCCTAATGAATAACGTAGATTACATTCGAAAAACAGAACAATTTATACAAGAAAATAATTTTGTAGAGATAAAGAGAAACCCTAATCTAACTTATCACAATAATTTCAAAAAAATCATAAAAAATACTTAAGAAACTTTAAACAAATATAATTTTAATTCTAAATCAGCATTACCCAATAGGGGTTATTGGGCTAAGCTATATTCACTCCCCAAAATACATAAAAATGGTACCCCAATCAGACAATTATAATCTCCACTAATTCTAGTTCATATTTTGTATATAAATTCTTAGTCAATTTTTTCAAAAACATAATTGAATTCACACCTAAATGCACTATAAAAAATCGTTACAACTTATTTGATAACATCCACAATTTAATACTAACTTCTGAATTCACAACTTTATCATTTGACATATAATGCTAACTTATATTTATAGTGTATACTATTAGTGTATACTAATTTATACACTAATATGCCTACTAAAGAAACAATTTCCATAGCTACACAAATTATTAATAATCCCTTAAACAATAGTACAGATGCTAATAACTTAATAAAACTTTTAACTGTTTGCATTTACCAAAATCACTTCACTTTTAACAATAAATATTGTAAAATGATTAAATGTTTACCTATGGGTTCCCCACTTAGCGGACTCATGAGTGACATCTTCACGAACCATTTATAAGAAATTATATACAACAGCAATTTCGAATTCATTAACAGATACGTAGATGATACTCTAGTCATAATTGACACTACAAATATAAATATTATAAATCAACTTCATAATTTTATAAATACATTAGACCCTAAAATAAAATTCACCATAGAATTAAAAAATAATCACACCTTAAATTTTTTGGACATCCCTTTAATAAAATCCCCACATACAATTAATTATAACATTTATAGGAAATCTTCACAAACCGACGCTATTATCCCATTTAATTCTTTTTATGATCCATCATTCAAAAAATCAAGTTTCATTTCTGATATATGCAGACTAAAAAATACTCCTCTCAGCTTTAATAACATGAAAAAAGAGTTAGACATCATACAACAAATAGTTTCTAACAATGGTTAGGACATCCACTATTTTAATAGGGGTAATATATTTTAAAAATACAATGTTGGACATAATAACCAAACAACACTATTACATATAGAAGATAAACCTAAATCAATCTATAGAGCCAGCACATACCAAGGAAAAATCAGTAACAAAATATAAAACCTTGGTAAAAAAAATCAACATCTCATTTGCCCTTAAAACGAACCATAATGTAAAAAAACAATAGTAAACCTCCTACCAAATTACTCGATAAAAATGGTGTATACACCTTTACATGTGAAACTTGCAATGCTACATACATAATCCTAATGAATAACGTAGATTACGTTCAAAAAACAGAACAATTTATATAAGAAAATAATTTTGTAGAGATAAAGAGAAACCCTAATCTAACTCTTCACAATAATTTCAAAAAAATCATAAAAAATACTTAGGAAACTTTAAACAAATATAATTTTAATCCTAAAATAGCATTACCCAATAGGGGTTATGGGGCTAAGCTACATTCACTCCCCAAAATACATAAAAATGGTACCCCAATCAGACCAATTATAATATCCACTAATTGTGGTTCATATTTTGTATCTAAATTCTTAGTCAATTTTTTCAAAAACATAATTGAATTCACACCTAAATGTACTATAAAAAATCGTTACAACTTATTTGATAACATCCACAATTTAATACTAACTTCTGAATTTACAACTTTATCATTTGACATTACTAACTTATACACTAATATACCTCCTAAAGAAACAATTTCCATAGCTACACAAATTATTAATAATCCCTTAAACAATAACACAGATGCTAATAACTTAATAAAACTTTTAGATGCTTGCATTAACCAAAATAACTTCACTTTTAACAATAAATATTATAAAATGATTGAATGTTTACCTATGGGTTCCCCACTTAGCGGGCTCATCAGTGACATCTTCATCTTCAATTATATACAACAGCAATTTCGAATCCACTAACAAAATTATATTTTGGAACAGATACGTAGGTGATTGACACTACAAATATAAATATTATAAATCAACTTCATAAGTTTATAAATACATTAGACCCTAAAATAAAATTTATCATAGAATTAAAAAAATAATTACACCTTAAATTTTTTGGACATCACTTTAATAAAATCCCCTCATACAATTAATTGTAACATTTATAGGAAATCTACACAAACCGACGCTATTATCCCATTTAATTCTTTTTATGACCCATCAATTAAAAAATCAAGTTTCATTTCTGATGTATGCAGACTAAAAAATACTCCTCTCAGCTTTAATAACATGAAAACAAAGTTAGACATCATACAAAAAATTGTTTCTAACAATGGTTAGGACATCCGCTATTTTAATAGGAGTAATATATTTCAAAAATACAATGTTGGACGTAATAACCAAACAACACTATTACATATAGAAGATAAACCTAAATCAATCTATAGGATCATCACATACCAAGAAAAAATCAGTAACAAAATATAAAACTTTCGTAAAAAAATCAACATCTCATTTGCCCTTAAAACAAACCATAATGTAAAAAAACAATAGTAAACCTCCTACCAAATTACTCGATAAAAATGGTGTATTCACCTTTACATGTGAAACTTGCAATGCTACATACATAGGGGAGATCGGCAGAAGAATTGAAATTAGAGTCAAAGAACACCTTACAAGCAATAATTCAAACTTCGACAGACACATAAATTTTAACATTTTATCATAATTTCACATTCGATAATATCAAAATAATTCAACAACTTAATAAAAGCTACTTAAATTTAATACCATTTTCAATTCTTTTCCATACTTATTACTAAACAATGAATTCCCAATTTTTCCAAACTTTTAAATACCTTTATTCTTACCCTTTTCCGCTTTTTTACATTTTATTTTGTTTATTTTATTATTAATTAATGAATGAAGTTTTTCTTTGACTCTGTAATTTTAATAATTTTAACTTATAATTCGCTATTTTATTATATTAAACATTTTAACTTTCTAAAATTACATTAATATATTTTTACTTTAATAATTCTATATAGGATTCTATCTATAAATATTATAAATCATATAACTATTGTAATCATAACTTAGACAACATAACAACGCAATTTTTTAAATTCAAATTATAATTTTCAATAAAACACTTTCATATAAAACTGCGGATTTGCGTTTAATACTGCGAGCCTAACCTTCAGCAAAGCCAGTACGTCTTTTAGAAATATTTTATTCTTAAGTAACTTCAAATGGTTTTTAATCTAATTAAGTTTTATCGTTGTACAATACAACCAACCAAGATTAAGTTTCCTGCGTTAACATAGTTTACAGTGGTGTAGAAAGTAAGTTACACTTATTTTTAAGTTTACAATAATTTAACACGTGATTTTAACTATAGTTTGTAATGATACTTTTGTAATCAAGAAGTCCATGATGATGATACTATGATTCCGAAACCGGTCGACGAATGAAAATGTTAAAAATCTAAAATTAGTTTCAGAACATACTGATTGGTAAAAATTATTACACTCCTTCCTTTCTTGTAATTTTTGTAGATTAGACTGATGATGATTTGTTTAATCGAAACCGGTATCTAGCACATTTATATCAAAATAAAGCAAGTAAGGAGTTTTCGTTTTTATCATATCATATTCCTACTTGCAAGATAGATCTCCCAAAAAACTTTTGGTGGATGAAGCAATTCAAAAAAGAATTCAGGGGAAAATTAATCGATTTTCCAAAAACATAGCTGAAAGCAGTTAAGAGAAAAGATTATTTCGCTGCAAAATATACATCATCGACTCCATCCAAACTGTTGTAGAAGGCATCATACCAGCAATCATCTGAGGAGCTCATATCGATCCACTTCCGACCACAAGCCTGTGTGATGCTCGGAGCTCTTCCTGGAAGAGCTCCATATCTCCAGGGAAATATGGAGAGGTAAATCTAGAAGATCCTCCATAGCAGTTAATGGGGTTGGGCTCATCGCCAAACAGAAATTATTAAATTAAAAGTGTCAAAAAGGAATATTGAATTTGATGGGACTTAGAAATATTATAGAGGGACAGAGACTATCCCACTGTAAAGTAGATTATAACATGTTGCGGTTGTTTTACGGTTCTGAAAATTTATGGTTACCCATGTTTCTGGTAATCGCGACATCAAGAAATCTGAGGTCTTGGTTCCCTCCTTTTTCTATTGTGAATTTCAGACTGGCAAAATCTGTTAGTGGATTATGTAGACCAGTTTGTTGACCGTCCGAATCATTTTCACTCTCAACAGATTGGTTAATATTTGTCAAGGTTTCTTGGAGGGTGATCAAGGAACCTGGAAGAGGGATTTGGTTCGTCACAAGCAGGGCATCTTAGAGTTTGAATACAGCTTAGGATTGGGGAGAAAGACCTTTGTTTTCTGGTGTATGATTTTTGGATTTGGATATTTGGTACATCATAAAAAGGGATGATGACGGAATTAGACTTGTGATGATTCATTGTAGAACTTGGCATTGTAGAACTTGTCTCTAGATGAATGAGTAATCGAAGTCACTTTTTTGTACAAACCAAAATATAATGAATTATGCCTCCTTTGCCACGCAACCATCCAGTATCCAATTAAATTAATAGAAACTGTATTTTGCTAATTTGTTCGGACTTCGTAGAGCTGTTAGACCGAAATAAATCCACTTCTCGTTCACCGCGAAGAGTGCTTTATTTGCAGTAGCCGTTATGGTCCGCGGGACTCTGAGGTACGTCCGATTTTCCAGCTCTTTGCCGGTTAATTATTTACAAGAGGCTCTCCAAAAGCAGAAGCAACTACGTAAACCCGGCGAACGCCGCGAATTGTAACCAGTTTTTTTTACGCTCCGCACCTTCATGAACAGCCCACTGATTACAGGCAACAATTCGCGCTGCCGATTCAATTATGTGCGGGGAATTTTTCCGACCCTCCGCACATCTGACGAACTTTTCCTTCCTTTTGCGGGAGCGCCATCGCGTCGACGTTAATTAACTGGAAAGTTTTACAACGGGAAATGGTGTTGTGCGAAATTGTACATAAAATTTCCTATCCGCGGAACCTCGGCGATGGTATCAAGAAAATAATAATTTCGTAATTTACTTCAAGATGCATTTCGGTGCCAGTAAGGGACGGACGTACAATTTTCAGTTAAGTTTATACGGGTTGGCAATCAGCAGTCGGACTTGCCGGCGACTTGCAAACTAGTCGCGGAGTTTGCTAAATACCCTCAAGCTACTCGGTCTTCCAACGGACAAGGATGTCTTGTGTATATAGAAAATACAGTCTCCATTTCCTCTTTCCTAAATTAGGATGGCATGAAACGATTTCGCAAATTGCTTAGACCTTCCGGCAAGTGACCAAATCAAAAGACAATTTGGAAATAAAGCACTGTATGAATTTTGTTGCAGTAATGGAAACAGCATTCCGTATACTATTACAGTTTCTCACGTCCCATCTTTGCGATATCCTGGGTTCATGTTATAATACAATATAAGTTGGAATTATTTATGGCACTGAATTACCCAGAAATGACTCAAATGTCTAACATCTAACCAGATATAGCACACAAACACATTCGTGCTACTGCACTCGCACACCTTAACAAATAATGACTTCGTAACTATGCAAATTATACTTCTAAAAGTTGTAGCATTTCCAAGTAGAAACAAGGAACGACTAATCCTTTTGTTTGCCATGAAAATTCGAATTTATGCGGTAAGCTACGACCCTTAAAGAAAATTGGTGGTTGTATGGAAGGGCTGTTTTGGGCACTTGGGTGCGCGCGGGATCGTATAATTCAGCATAGGGCGTTGATTCATAAATATTCCTTACAAGAAATAATGGCTCAATCGCATCACGTACCGCGCCGCATAAATCAAGGGTGTATACCCGCCGTGGATACACTGGGTAATCCTTGACATTACTCACTATTTATATTTTCAACGGACAAACCGCTAATAAATAACGTCGACGCTCATAATGCCAGCCGTTTTGGCTGTGTTGCTATTTCCATAATCGTCCTCGCTCGTCCGTGTACATCCATCCAATTTGTTCTGATAAATTTTATATCGTTAACGGGGCCAGGAGTTGACAAATTTATGCCGCGTTATAAATCAATGTGGTTAGGTCTGTGACAGTTTACACCGTGCAAAAATGTAAATAAAATCATTGGGAAGAAGTTGACGCTAAATAGAAATAATATATTGGACACTAAATGGTGTATTTTATACTAATAAAAAATATATTTTGTTACTCTGTTGTGCAATTTTTATTATTTTTCTCTGATCAATGATAATTACGATTGGAAAATTAAGTTTGTAAACAGAGTTGATAAATCGTCTATTTGAGCATGTTTGCGACGATTCCTCGACTCTCGAATTCCTTCGATCGCAATTAAGAAATTTCGTCGCCCAAAATCGCCTGAGCGCAAGCAAGTTTTAATTGTCAATTAATAAGCGAGGTGTCGCCTTAGTTTAAATTGGTTCGCTCACGTGGCTTGGCGCGAAAACGACCACCCCTATCTTATTGTACAAGTTGGAAGTTTCAGAGCTTCGCCTTACCTGTCCAAAGTTTAGATGGATATCGAGACGCTGCCCAATCAAACAACGTTTAGCAAACACGACTTGCATAATTCGTGCGGTATTTAAGTTCTGATTCCAGAAGCTTGTAGGGCCATGTTGAAAGTTTTTACGCCAATCAGATATATTTACCAGTTGACATTTGTAATTAAGCATGGTAAAGCTTAGAAGAACGAAAATTGTGCTGTTATCAAAACACTGCCATTTTTAGCGACGCTATGCACCAATGTGCCAATTATTATGAGCATCTGCCTATACCTGTCTATATCTGTCATAACTTCTATAGCAGACACAAAATTGATTATCACAACATTAAACTTATACATGAAGTGAAGAAAAGTAAAATGGATCTTTAGAACAAATGGAAATTAAAACGAATAAACACGCCAAAAAAATACTTTTAAATGAACAAACTAACTTCAAACAACCTCAAACATATCAACCTCTTTATTCCATTTTACTATAGATTTTAAACTTTGTATTTTAGTTACTCGAACATCTGCTTTCATATACTTCGAGAAACTTTTTACATCAAGAACTTATTTTGCCGTAGTACAAACATATTTCTTACCCATATAAATTTTGTTAGTATGCACATTATTTTTAAACTGTTAACTTCGCCATAGGTCTTTGTAGGAAAATGGCAAAAATGGAAACTTCTTTTATTTATTTACTAAGATAAATATTACTAAGATAAATTTCTTAGTAAATAAATAAACGCAAATAAAAGAAGTTTCACGCCATTTTCTTAACCTGTTTATTTACAAGATGGAACACCCAAACATATAGGTCTTTGTATTTCTCGTTTACTTCTTCGTATTTAAATTTATTAGTTTCACATTCATGATTACCCAAATACACCAGCATTTCGCTATTTTACTGACATTAACAAGGGTAATAATACGTAGCACAGTTAAAAGAATTGAAGAATAAAATGCTAAATATAGAAATAGCAGCTAACAACTAAGGCTTAGTCTAACAGTCTAAGGTCAACAGAAACAAAACCGAATGCATGATAATTGGAAAGGTTTCTAATTTGAAATTATTAAAACATTTAACAGTTTACGAACTAAAATTTCCTATTTTAGTTCTTAAACTGTTCAGATGTAGGAACAGAAAGCAAAAGAAAGGAAACCATACAGAAAGTCACTAGAATACACAACCCGAATACCATCAGCGATGTTGGAGTTGTAGTTGAATTGTTATAATGCTGTGAGACCACATTAAAAAACTCTGTGATTTTCTAAATGTTAATAATGATTGTTCTAAATGGCATTATTGAATTGAAAGATAAGTTCTCTAGAATCCTTACAAAAAATATAAAATACTATTAATCAATGTAAAGACACTTTAGATACATTTTATAATTTCCGTTTAAATTTCCTCATTTTGATGAAATCTTTCAATTCCCTCATTCTACTCTTTACCTTTTACCTTTTACTCTTTTCACAATATACAAAATTCCCCTCTTAATTACGACAGCACGCCTTCATATTTTACAGGTCTCTGTAAAATCTTAAGCTAATAGATGGCGATAAAGGTTACTTATGTGTTAATAATGTAATAAATTCTTATGTTCTGGCCGCCATTTCGATTGACGCTACATCAAAAAAGTCTAATATTTAAATACAAAACTACAAATAATTTTTGACGGTAGCCTAACCTCACTTCCCACGATTTTAAAACAACAAAATTCATTTCGTTGCCCCCTTTAGGTGATCGAGTTGTGTTTAGATCAACTACCAGATGGCGACGACGGTTTTGATATTTTGATGCTAACGATCTAAGTGAACTAAACGAAGTTTAGTTCACTTAGACTAAACGCCACGCCAGTATGTATT
>JAWQRJ010001898.1:0-14690 GCA_033557515.1 Diorygopyx duplodentatus | reverse complement strand
TAGCTCCTTCCTCTACTACAATAAAAATACAACAATTTCAGTGAGAAGGCTGTGCCTGTTAATTTTTTAATAATTTGTCGAATTGTGGTTCTATTTTTGATACGTCGTCTTGAAATCACTGCCATAATTTCATTACGGTCCTGGGGAGGAGAGGGAAGAAGGTTGAAAAATACTGTTCTACGGTATACCTACCGCAAATGTAACAAACTTTATCAGGATGGTTAACGGAAACTCGTTTTGATATTTTTCCTTCCCGAAAAGGAATTAATTTCCTCAAAAGCGAAGTAATTGTAAGTTGAAAAGAATTGATTTTTTCATAATTACCTCAAAAGCAGATGGTGTTTTTTTTAAGTCAACTAATTTGCTCTTTTAACTTGTTTTGACGATAAACAAGAATGTAACAAATTGTACAAAACTGTTCAATTAGTAATGTTAGTGGTACAAATTGAATATCCTAGTACTTGATTTATCATTAAATGTGCTACCATGTTCAATAAATCATATATAAATATGAAAACACAATTTACAAGTACACAACACTAATGAAATAAATGCATTTAAAATTATTATTGCAATACATAGGCAACTGAATATACCACGAAGATCGTGTGGTCGTATACTTATAATTATTTTATTCCATTTCACTATTCCATTTCATTTTACTAATCATAATGGTTTTGTAAACATTTCTTTTTAAGATTTCAAAATAGTTTACAAGATTGTAGCACTGATTTCGATTTGTGCCGAGTTTAAATTTAATGTGGAGAGTATACTATGTAATGTATCATATAATATTCATATATTTTCAAAAATCTTGAACCCTAGTTATTACTAAAATTTATGTAATATTTTCAACACATACAGGTGTTCCACAACTCGTAAAAAATCCAAGATCACCAGATTTAAATCCAGTTTTTTTTTCTGTGGGGTTACGTTAAAAATTACGTTTATGGTGAACCAGTGGACACCATAGAGGATTTGGACACCAGAGATGTTTCGCTTTCGTACAAAGAAACTTATTGAATAGTGGCCGCCTGTGCATTCAAAATGACGGTGGACATTCTGAACATCAACAGTAAGGCTTTATCACATCTACTCATTCTGTAGAGAATAAATTATACAACTCCTTGGTGGAGTACATGACAAAATTTCATGCTCCCACCTTATAATAATGATAACATTAAATCATTATGTGAAGGTCGCTTGTTGAGAACATGTGCCGCAAATTCGCGTACAGTTGCATTAAGTATTTCCAAATAATTTTATAGAAAATATTGTATAATATAACAGTAGTACTTCATTTTTTCATCCTTTCTAAAATGGATTATTGACAGAAGTTTTTCGACCCAGGAGCTTCATTTGAGTCTTGCAAATGTTGACCATTTTTTAGATGTTATAGAGTTGCCTATCATAAGTTCAATTGTGTCAGTGGTGTGATTATTAAACTGTAAGATTGTTTCTTCGGGGTTTTGGAATCTGAAAGCAACGTCTAGATTTCTTTTGACAAATAATGGCATTTCCGCGCCACATTTGTTTGTTTTTGTTGCTGTTTTTCTTGGTAGCAATTTTATGCGGGTAAGAATTGGTTCTATTTTCTATCTCCATCGCTTCACGAATATATGTGATTAAGATATTTGACATGAATGTTGGTAATTTGTTCATCGCTCTTGTGTGATGTTATTGAGCTTCCTAAAGTCTATCCATAACTTTTTGCTTTCATGTTATTGAAATTACTGCAAGCTAATGTATATTCATTTGTCCTATATTATTGTATTATTATTCCTGTATTTCATATTAATATATGAAATTTTCAGCGGAGAAGAATTTCTCAAAAATAATTTAGATATATGTAGTATCTAAAAATAATGATATTGATGTTTCATTTACGAAACAATTGCTTCCAATATAGCGGTTAATCTCTTGGTCTACAATTTGAAAATGACACAAGTTGACATTTTTCTTTTCCTCTGTAAGTCTTTTCGGAATGTAATCGTTTAGATTTACAGTAAATTCTATTGCCAAGTGATCTGAACATAAATCAGGTATTATATCCATTGATGTGATGTACTGTTTTAATGTAGATGTGAGGATAATGGGATCAAATGTAGAGCTGGCATTGTTAGCCATAGTAAAAGTTGGTGGCGTAGGTATTTTTTCGAAGTTGTTGATGAAGTTTTCGAATGTGCTTTTTAGGTTTGTTTAGATTAAGGTCTCCTATTAAAATTACGTCGTTATGAACGGCTGCCTTAACGAACGGTATCTTCAATTGTTTCGCGTGAGTTAATTTATACTTAGAAAATGCGGATATATGTGTTTTGGATAATATATTTTTTTGTTTGATTTTCTTTGTTAGAGTAGCCATTTATATTTGAATAAAGGAATCGAATACTAGTCATTATGTGGGGTTCAGAAGATCTATCATAGTGTACTCTATTTGTGACAATCGTATCTACATTATATAAATTATATAAATAATAATATAAATAATTTATAGTTCTCAGTGTATTAAGAAGTTTCTGTGTATTGGTGTATTTTTTAGAATCGAGTTTTGATTAAGTATGCGTCAATAATATAATCGTGTAATGTAATGGGTTCATGTATTGAACGATTTCTCACCGGCGTTACGATATCCATAAGACTACCAACCATAAAATTTATACGTCGGATACGGCAGTCTTAACTAAAATATTTTCAACTTTTGATCACTTCCGGTTATACCGGAAGTGGTACTTCCGGTATAACTTGTTTATTTCTAATGGAACACCCTGTATTTTATTACATTTTTGAATTATGTGTTAAAATGTAAAGCAACTTACTAAATATTACATTCCCTACTGAATATTAACAGTTCCTGAGATATGTCAGTTTTAACAAAAAAGTGAGTTACATTGCTCTTTTAAATGACGTGTATAATAATAAGTACTGCAAACAAAGGAAATTTATTTGGCCACGTTAAAGAGATGGCAAACCTTTATTGGAAAGTTTCTTGATTTTTTTAAAATATTTTACAGGGTGTTTAAAATATTTATTTAAACACGACGTTAAAAAAATAGCAAAAGTAATGTTTTTTAAATGAAAACCATATTATTTTCATACATTTTTGAATTCTTGTAAACAAATGATTTCTGTAGAATATCCTATATCTAAAATGTTGTTATTTGAATAAATCAGTTTAAAGAAAATATATCAAAATAAGCAATTTTAATTAATAATTCTAAATTTAAAGCGACTTAAAAGAACAAAACATTTTTTAATTAGAACAAATAAACACAAATAGAAATTCAACTGATCTTGTTATTAGTAATGCTAAACTAAAAAAGAAAACGTATCAAAATACGACCAAATAAAGTGTATAATCGTTTTCTTTTTAAATTAAAGTAAGAGTTCAAAAACACGGCTATTTTGCCCCAAACGCAAAGTAATTCTTTTGAGAAGGCATCAGTTTGTTGACAAAGTTGCCACTAATATTATTAAAAGCAGCGCAGACTCTACACTGCATATCATTCTTCGTTGTAACAGGATCTGCATATACCTTATTTTTAATGTATCCCAAACATTCAAGTCCAAAGGTGTTAAATCAGGCGAACGAGGTGGGTACTTGTATGGACCATTATTAGCGCTCCACCTATCTTCAAACATATTATCTAATACAGATGAAACGGCCGTTGTCCTATGGGGAGGACCACGATCCATTTGATAAAACCCACTGTGAATCTCTTCTTCTGGAAGATGTTGCAGTGCTTGTCCCACAACATTTCTCAATATGTCTACATGCCCCCAAAATTTAATTTTGGATCATAAAAAATACACAACATTTGTCCGTTTTTTTTGGCACAAAATACATTAAAACTCCAAGAATCTTGGACATTGCGTTCTCGAACAACTCTCGGATTTTCTGAATTTCTTCAAAATTTTGTCTCATCAGTCCATATTACATCCTTAGTAAAATTATCATTCTCTTGCGTTTTGAATAAAAACCATTCGCAAAATTCAACTCGAGCAGATAAATCTTTAGCCTTCAAATTTGGTACTTGATGACATTTGAATGATTTCTATTTGTATTTTACTATAATTCTATGTATTGTTCGAGTTGCAAGTCTAAGAGTAATTTCGGCATCTTTAAGTGAATTATTGCGATATGCAGTAAAGTATACCAAGATCAAAATTTCTGTATCCTCGTCATCAAGTAATGGCGTGTTTTTTGAAACTTTTGGCAAAAAGGAACCATATTCCTTGCAATTTTTTAGAAGCCTGCGCACTATACCTTAAAAAAAGACTTTTGATAATTTTTTTAACGTCGTATTTAAACAAATAATTAGAACACCTGTAAAATATTAAAAAAAAATCAACAAACTTTACAATAAAGGTTTGCCGTCTCTTTAACGTGGCTAAATAAATTTCCTTTATTTGCAGTACTTATTGTTTTGCACAAAGAGCAATGTAACTGTAACTTTTTTTGTTAAAACTGACATATATCAGGAACTATTAATACTCAGTATAGGGAATGTAACACAAAGTTGCTTTAAATTTTAACACATAATTCAAAAATGCTATAAAATACAGGGTATTCCATTAGAAATAAACAAGTTGAGTACCACTTCCGGTATAACCGCAAGTGATGATAAGCGGAAGCGATCAACAGTTGAACATATTTTAGTTAAGACTGCCGTACCCAAAAACCAATAATCCAAAACTTTCAATGTGCTAATTTACCTGGTTACAACCAACAAAAAATTAAAACGTCATTGTTCACAAGACTTGTCAGAGGTACACTCTCAGAAAATGTAATTAATCAACATTTTTCAAACATAGCTTTACTACCTTATATCCCACGATACTTTTATTGTAACATTATTCACTAGTTTTCAAAAGGAATATCCCTTTTTCTTATACGGCGCGTGTTGTAGGACACATATAGATTCTGAAAAACAATTTATATCCCGGGGTTACCGTAGCTTTTGTTTGACAAATAATATAAATTACTCGTTCATACGAAATAACTCTTTCCCCAATAACGCTAATTTCTTCCATTTTAATTAACAGAAAATAAAAATCAGCAGTTTTGGCTGATATTGCACAACCCTTTATTAAAATATTCTATAATAGTTTTTATTATGTTATCGTAAAGAGAAATAATACACATACTTTACACTTTCTATTTCCTATAATGTCTCTACATTCAAGACATCCCTAAGTATTTATTCTAAACTACCAGTCGTTTGGAACATCTAGCTTCAAATTATTAAACTAGTGATACAAATGTTAAAACAATTACTAGCGACTACTTGTGTGCAGATAACTCTTGGCTCCTGTATACACTTTAGATATCCTAATTATAGCCTTATCACTGCTTTTAGGTGGAGTTGACTGCAAAAATCGATTCATCGAATTAGATATCATATACAGATTTCCACTATTGTCCATACTAAATCCAGCAGGCCATACGTGTTGTCCTCGATCGTGTACCACCATTTTCGATGTTATGAAAGGTTCGAATATATTCCATTTTCCAATACCATAAAGATTGATAAGTCCATAATACATGTTCCCTGCGTTGTCGATCATCATTTTATCACTGACCCCCTCTCTCTTCCCAATGTATTTGATACCTGTTCTCCAAATGTCACTGCGGGTCAACAAATAACTCTTCAGGATCTTGTTGCTTATTGCAAAAACGTTCACACCAATTAGTGGGGAGTAATAAACTAACCTTTCCTGTTTAGCATTTTTCGGTACTGGTGATATAGCAATACCATTAACGTTTTGCAACATTGCGTTCTGAATCCCTTCTACGGCAAATTTGGACGCCGTGAGTTCAGCAAACATCGATCTATCTCTGATTTTCCAAGCTTTGTCGTGGTATTTCGAGTAGACTATGATCCCAGGATCGTGATCGCTACTTTCTGTAATGTAAGCATAGCCACCGTCCGTTTCGTCAACGACCAAGTCAGAAAGAAATCCTCCATATGCCGAAGAAAGATATTCGGGAAAATCGAAGTACCGAAGCACATTACCTTGACGTTTCAAGTCCAAAAGGACCAACTTCGGCAGACATTTCGTGTGATTCGTTGTCCTCACACCGTCCAGAACCCACATCACTCCGTACCTGTCGATTTCCATACTATTCACGTTCTGCAAAGCAGCGCAATGGCTTAATGAATTCATTTTCCAACTGGGAAAAGGCTTCAACAATGGGTTACTTCCATGTTTTCCGTTGTTTTCCACGACTGCTAAAGTAGCAGGGGCGCCGGGCCACAATCTCGGCAAAGCCACGTACATTTTATCCTTGTAAAACTTTGCGCTACTGATCACGTTGTTGGCTGGGATGTATTTCGCGTTGATGATGGCGAAGTTGTAATCTTCCGGAGTTAGCCAGGTGAAGTTGATGTAGTTCCAATCGAAAGCCAATTCTAACTTGTCCACGTCGCGTTTTGCTTGTAGTTTCGTGTTTTCACTTACACAATAGGAGACGAACAGGAAGCTGAGGTAACGGCACAAGTTCGATACCGGCGGTGTGGACACATCCATTTCAACGCTTGTGAAACTGTGAACTGATTCGACGAGGTAATGTTCTCGGGGAAAATCTCTCTTAGATTTAAATCCCCTCTTAATTGGGTGATAATCCGGGAATCGAAAGTAGTTAATTGGAGGCATGTAGGCCAATTTATTGGTTGTGTAATACTCGTATTTTGGGATAATATCTCGGTAATTATAGCTGGATAATTAAACTCGGTAAATTGCATCGAGTTTTGGTTAAACAAATGTTGTAAGTTACACATAAAGTGTAACTTACAACATTTTCTTTAAAAGCTGAAAACTCTTTCTTATTCTCAATATAAAAAATGTATGGCGGTCTAATATTGGCATCCATTATTCAAATACGGCTAGTACGATCCAACTGATCTAAAACTGTAAATTGCAATCAAAGAAATTAATAATCAGAAATTTACACCATACTTATTTTATAAGATAAGATGAGGAAGTACTTCACCTCTTCAAGCACTCCTTTTCATACTGTGTGCCTAATATACTTAATAGCTGAAGGGTGGGAAGGTTTGGGTGAGGTTACATTGATTGTCATCAATGTCTTTGAAGTCGATATATTTTTTTAAATATATTGACCTTCTTTGGACAATATATATCTAATTTATATCAATATGTCTGTAGTTTCTTTGTTCTGCAGTGATTTGTGTAACTGCTCTCTCAGGCCGAGAGCGGTGTTGGTTTTAACAAAGCGTCTGGGGCGATGCATTACTGTAGAGCACCCCGGGGACGGACTCTACTATAGGGTGGTAACACTATTTTTATTTTATATGTATTTGTGTGTATTTTGCGGTGAATTAATTTTTAAATGATTGCTTACGCCGTATTGTTTATTTATTTACTATTTTTTTTCTATTATATTCATTTGCGAAAATATATTTATCAATTTTATTTATTTCACTAACCTCTAGATTATGAATATTGTTACATCGACAAAGAAAGCCTTTCTTCGAATTTTGTTATGTATTATTATATCAGGTGTAACTAGCCTGTATTAGAATTGAGTTAAGTATTGCTTAATCATAATAAATTATTTATCTTTTTAAGTTGCACAATCTACATAGCACCATTTTTCTTTTCTTCTATTGTCGGTGATTGAGTTGGGATTATATTTATTGCTGTTTAATTTTAGTGGTGTGTAATGTGCCACATTTCTAAATATTTCCTTAATGATGTGATTTAGTTTATGTTGGTCTTTTTTAAATCAATTAGACTTCCTCCACCCTCTTTTCTGGGCAGATACAATCTTTCTATACAAGATTTTGGGTGATGCATGCGGAATTTTGTTAGGGTTATTCTTATAAACCTGGTTATATCTTCTAGATCTGTGGTGCTCCATTTGATTATACCGAAACAGTAGCTGATAGTTGGAAAAACCCATCAGTTGATTATTATTAATTATTTGTATTATTAATTTATTATGAGTATGCGAACTTTTTAAACTGTCTAATGATGTCTGTATCTGCACGTTGCACGCGTCTAGTTTGCAATTGCCAACTGAGAAACTGAAAATGTATTCCTTACGTTTGAAACGAGAACAGGTGATTTTGAATATTCAATTGTGAAATATCAAACTGTATTGGTTTCGTATACAGTGTGGAACCGCTAAATGAAATAAATTCAATATCTTTATAATTTTTTTTTGCAAAAAATTACATTTGAAACAATGAAACTTTTACTGGACACTTTTTTTCTTAAAATAAATAGAAATAGGAAAAGTGAAAGACCAATAGAAATAGACCAATCATCATAAATGGCACTATTAGATTCGCCTAACTAAAATTTTCCATTCATTAAAATTAATAAAAATAATTAAAGTTTTTACTATGTTTTCTATTTCTTGTTAGTTACATTAAAATACGTTATCTATATTTCATGTTATTAATGTAATTCATCAAGATGTATCAAAATCTTACCCCAGATTTTTTTTTAACGAATGTAATACTCTCTTACACTTTCATGTAAAAAAATAAAAGAAAGTAAATGTTGCTATGGTGTTGTAAACTTGGATCAACTCCATCTCCGTAAACCCCTCCATCCGCAGAAGCCAAAAGCGTATTTCTCAGTCAGCTTTGTTGTCTGCAAATCCCTCCGTGTCCAGAATCCAACATAGTTTGAGTTTCGTTTGTCCAACAGTTTTAAGGTTTTAGGTGAATTATGTAAAATTTTATGTTTTTCTGTTGTTTAAAAGTTGTTGTTAATACATGCTGACGCGATGAATAGTGAGTTATTTTTTTAATTGATTTTATAATTGCATTCTATATTTCATTTTTCGGATAAACATTTTTTTTCAATTTCTGATGATATCAAAGGAAATTTAAAAAAAAAATTTTTTAAATTTATTCAAAACAACGAACTAAAATTTTCCATTCATTAAAATTAATAAAAATAATTCAAATTTTTACTTAAGTTCACTCCTAAATGGCGAAGATCATTCAAAAATGATACTATATGCTTTTTTTATTTATCAAAAATAAACACACCTTTTCCTGTAAATAAAATTTCAAAAAGTCTCATCGACATTTTATTCACAGGAAAAGGTAAACACACCTTTTTTGAGGAAATCAATATATGATATTTTTATTGTTTTAAATTTTTGTCGTTTGTAATTATTTGTTTGAAGTTAATTTTTTAAATGAAAAGATATTTTATTAAGTAATATCCATAAAAGATATTTAATTTTTATCAAAATTGCACTTTCATCACTTTAGAAAGACAATTTTTGAAGAATGATGGTAAATTGTAGGTTTACAGTCCAACCAATTAATTTAATTTGTTTAAAATCTGCTGTAATAATTCAAGAAATTTATTGAAAAATTCATAGATTGCAAAGAAAATTATACAGTTGTCAATTAAAATAATATTTACAAGAACTGACTGAATATTTAAAAGAATTTATTTGAAATTTTCATGGACCGCCAACGCCATCTTTGTATGGCGTGCCGAATTTACTATGGCCCGCAGTGCTTTCCACAATGTACCCGTTTATTAAATTCCTTGTCGAATTTGTGGTCGATTTTATTCAACATACATTGTACAGTCGCATCGTTTAGAAGTTATTGGACATTTGAAGTATCCTTTAAAGTACTCGCATATCACATATTTAAATATTTGTTTGGCCAAAGTCACAGTTTCAAGATCAGGGGGTGAGAGAAAGTCAGTGAGAGAAAGTCGTGTGTGTGATCCACACCCACTCAGTTGTTAAATAAACCATGTTTCTGAATTGGACAACACTGATAACACAACTGTCACACACAGCACTTTGATACTGTCACAAGACACAGCAAGTTGCTACGGCGTTTTCGACAAAACTAACAATGCCCAACGTGTGACGATTGTTGATACGTTTTTATGTCTTCTTTTTTGTTGATACTGTCGAAAAAGGTCACCGAAAATCTTTTGCCTTAGTTCTTGATTGTCAAGCACGAAGTTTTTAGTTTGTTGTAGCGAATTTTGTCAATCACATGATTTTTTTAGTGTAAATTTTTACAATAAGGTTTAAAACGAAAATTTTTGACTAGAAAATGAAAAGAGCTTTCAAGTAAGGTACCACAAACCATTACTTCCAGTTTAAAAAGATGGGGGTTGCAACTTTAACCAGAAGGGGATTAACTTTAGGGATGAAATTTTTACGTAATTTCAGAATATAAAATTGACGTATTTCGGCATTTCTGTGGAAAATGTCTGTGGTAAGAAATTCGGAAAGTCAATATAAACGAACACGTTGTAAACAAAATAGAAGGAATATATAAAGAAACGGAAAACGCAATACGGGGAAGAATCAGCAAAGGTACTGGATAGAGGATAAGCAGGTGGAGTAGTTATGGGAAATGAAACGTTCTGGTCACTGGCGTATGCAGATGATATAGTTTTACTGGCAGAAAATGGCAGAAAAGAATTGAGGGAAATTATTAAGAATTTCGAAAAATTCTTAAAAAGGTAGAAACTAAATTCGGAAAAATAAAAAGTATGGTGTTTGGAAAGAGTGGTAGGAGAAGTTACAATGAAAAAAAGTGGTGGCTTTGAAGCACATGTGCAGGAAAGGGCAAAGAAGGCGCTAGCAATAATGTCTCAGATATGGGGAATATGGCAGAGAATATTCCGGGACGATTCTGGACGACGAAATGTTTGAAATGTAAATATATTATTTTAACAGTTAATTGTTAAACGAATTCCTAATTATTTTTGATATGAATTATTTTAAGCTGCGTATTGTGAATTTCTTTCAATCCCGAAAGGTGAGAAATAAAGTTATATACATATAATTCAGCCTCGAAACTATTAATGTCCTAAAATCTGCATTTTTTAGAAAAAAAAAGAAGTTAGCAAGGCTACTAAAATAAAAAGGAGCTTTATACAAGCACGCTTAAAGTTAAACTATTACCATCTGCGATGGAGGAAAGCCAATTGCATTGGTTGGGACATATTTCAAGAATGGATAATGACAAGTTAGTAAAGGCAATATGGATGGCTGAGACTGACCACAAGAAAAGACGTGGTAGACCAAATAAGTCCTGGAATACTGAAATCGCGGAGATTCTTTTTGTTGTTGTTATAGTTTATAAAGAACTTTTTTTTTGTTCTTTTTGATTAGTACTATAAGTGATTAAAGTATCCGACAACATTTTACAAACACCCTGTGTATGCCTAATGGATTAGGTGTATTTACTATAGAGCGTTAGAAGTTTACGTTAGAAGCCCGTCTTACGAGCGCGTAGGCGCCACTTAAATAATTAAGAGAAAACCGAGTAGTTTCACTAGTCCATAAACTCAATTAAGGCGCTACCTAAAGAGTACGTGGGTATAATTAATTTCCTAGATAGCGGCAATCGATTAGCGCAAATTGGAGGCAACGTCTCATGTTCAGACGTCGTTTCGCACAGCGGGAGTACATACGGAAGCCGATGTCACGGGACGCGGCACGTGAAACGAGCAACACAATTTAACTGGCCGGCAAATTGCTCCTGCTCCAACGTAGGTGAACGAGGTTTAATAAAAACCGTCGTGCTATAGGAGTAGTGAAATATACTGACAATTAAATAAATATACTGCTATTGCAAGTATGTAGTTGCATGAAGAATGCGTGCTCGAAATTGAAAGTAAAAATTGGACCACATCAATGTACCATTGATTAAGTGTGCAATCCGGTTAGTTACTAATATGTTACTTCAGATCTGCCTATACTTCATAATATTTCTCTGACAAGTCTTCCGTTATATTCTTTAGTAAAGAGGCAGTACGTCAAGAGGTAATAAACATCAATACTTTTTATATAACGAATCTGCTCCAGGGATTTGTTCCTGATGGAGAGCGTTTTCTTTTGACGCTGTTTTTTTCTTGCTTGCCTATAATAGCAAGTTTGTTGCTTGTATTACTATTTACTTAGTTTCTTTTATGCGGTGCAGATGTTGTTTTAATGTTGCCTTACGCTTTTTGCTACTCCATGATTTTTCTCCATTGTTCTTGTTTCTGCTAATTTAACTGTTGGATAATAATCAAAATTATTATTATTGTTAATACTAATTACTTATACGGAATTAAATAACATAACAGTTAAAGTTCTCTTTTTAACTTAGCAAGAGGTCTTTTCAAATGGAGTTTGACTCTATTGCAAATCACTTTCTAAAATGTCTTTTTGCTTCTAAGTGAATACACACAGTTTGTACACTTACTTTTTACATACTGCGTATTCAGCTAATTGTATTAAATATTAAGAAAATTGTGAATATTTTTAAAACCGTTAGAAATAATGATAATAATATCTTAATAAAATCGAAAGAGAACACAATTTTACATCTAATTGTTGAAAAATTATCATACCATTGCATTTAAGTCAAGTTTCCATGATTATAATTTTCCAATAGTGGCCGTTCATATCAGAAACATTTAATATTCTAATGCATTAAGTTTACTAGTAAAAATTTAGTATTTTCTGTGCTTTATAGGATAGTGTAAACCGAGATATGATATGTCGGTTATGCAGTTGATGTTATAAATATAAAATACAGGGTATTCCACTTAAAAAAGTAAAGTTGCTTTTGTAACACTTTTGGTGTCATAAAATCCCCTATATTGTCATTTTCATCAAATGTGGAATTTTTTACGTTTTATTTATTGTATACATATATAAATATTCTGTAGAATAGGATATCAAAATATTCTGTAGGATAGATTATAGAAATATATTTTACCTTGCACCAGTTTCGAGATATGACCGAAAGTTTATTTTTTAAATGGAAACCTTAGTTGATTCTGACATTATTAAATTACTTGATTTTTTCCCTTTCCCACGATATACGGTTCGACGTATTTATCTTTCATAGTTTAAGAGTTATGAAGAAAAATCATATTTCACACAGATTTTAACCCTCATCACACTATCCATGATTGAAACAAAAGACTACACATCTGTCAATAATATTGTTAAGCCACTCTCGTGTCATAAGTTGTAGTTGCCGTCAAGATCAGTTAAGCCAGCGAGATCTCCGAATTTGTCCCCACTAGACATTTTCTGGGGGTCCATATAAAAAATGTGGTATACGGAATGAGTTATAACAGTATTAATGATTTGCAACAAAGTGTCATACAGGCTTTTAACTCTGTTAGTGTTCGTCAGTTAATGAATTGTAGAAAAAGTGTCGAAAAATGTGAAAATTTTTGTTTATTGTTATCGTGTTTATTTATACCACGTTTATTGTTACCATGTTTATTGTTACTATGTTTATTGTTATCATGTTTACTGTTACCATGTTTATTGCTTCCAAGTTTCCTTCTTTTTTTGCAATTTATTGATGTACTAAATTTGAGCAGAATTGTGTTTTCAGAAAATCTTTTTCTTTATATCTACTAAAGCACAAAAGATAACAAATACCACACATGCAGTCTTTTGTTTTGAAAACAAAACATAGATCTTAATCATGGAAGGTAGGATGTGGGTTAAAATCTGTGTAGAATATGATTTTTCTTCATATCTCCTAAACTATGAAAGATAAATACCTCGAACTTTTTATCGTTGGAAAGGGAAAAAATGAAGTAATTTAATAATGTCAAAATCAACTATGGCTTCCATTTAAAAAAATACAACTCTGGGTCACATCTCGAAACTGGTGCAAGGCAAAAAATATTTTTATTATTTATCCTACAGAATGTTTTGATATCTACAACTTATTCCCTCGAAATTTTTTGATACGATAAATAATATTGAAAATATTCACATTTGAAGAAAATTACGATTTTCAGTTTTTTCAGGATATCTAAGGCGATGCATTTTTTGGAAAGACAATGGAAAGTCTGAATAGCCTAGATAAGCTCTAACCATCCAAGCTCTTACCATTTCCAAGATACCAATGGTGATCATCGAATTTGGGACATCGAATTTGGGGGGTTCTACTTATTATTTGTTGGTATTAGCCATGAATAATAAATAAATTCTTAATATCAGCATTGGAGTAATTATTAGTTGCCATTTTAGAACACAGTAAGGACTTGTCAACGTTGTCAAGAATTAAACATGTGAAATATCTTGATAACCAAAATCAACCAAGCTAAGTTACATAAACGTCAAACTGGATAACTAATTGGTAGGCAACCCAATTTACAACAAATGAATGTATTGCCAAGGATCGCTTTTGCAGCAAGAGCTCGAAAAACCTTAAATAATCGGAAAATGATACATTTTAGGTACCTTTAGGTATCCCTTTAATGAGGATTTTAATTCTATATTCGATAAGATGAAAATATTTGGTGTCATTTAAAAAAATCACCTCTTGCCATTTAAAGTTTTCTTATTTCAAAATTCAATTTTGTAAAGAATGTCCCTCCGGGTGTATTTCTGAAAAGTTTAATGTCTCAACTAATGGTTAATGAAATATGAACATTATCGTATAGGTCTAATTATGAAAATTCGATTTTTCAAAATGTTGCTGCGGTTGTACAACTTTTGCGAAAAAAATCAATACCTCGAAAACGATTACCGTATTTTACGGACTATAAGACGCACTTTTTTCTTCAAAAAATTGCCTCCAAAATTCACGTCTTATACTCGAGGAAGGCTCAATGTGCAAAGTGCAAAAAAATTGCTTACAAATTAAGGTGCGTTTTATAGTCCCTAGCGTCTTATAGTCCGTAAAATACGGTAAGTTTAGGCC
>JAWQRJ010001897.1:0-14690 GCA_033557515.1 Diorygopyx duplodentatus | reverse complement strand
ACCTTTTGATTTTTGTTTCAATTCGGTGCTTTTTTGTATAAATTGTGTTATTTTCTGGCATGTTTAATATATATGGATGAATTTTGAATAACTTCTTGTATTTTTTAGAAAATAAAAATTTTCTAGAAAACTATTTTCGCTATCCTTTAGTACTACTAACACAGTTAGATATTTATCCTAACTTTTTTCTGATATGTCTTACAGTTTTGGAGATATTAAAGCAAATAGCGAAGGGTTGTGTTGCCGAAGGTTACCATTGTTCTTACACCACATCAGTCTATAAACCCACCAAGTTTCATTTAAATCGGTGAGGCACACTTGCCTGTATTCCCTTGTTATCTCTTCCAAAGAAAATGAAATATTGAGTGGGTTATCTCCTTGTATAATTTTATACTAAAGAATTTTTTTTTGAACAACGCTTAATCACCACTTAACTTGTTTGATTATGTGGGTGTTAGTATCAAAACTTGATAACCATGTTGTATCGTCGGTATAGAGAGGGAGTTTACCGATCTCAATTATGTTCGTTAAATCATTCGAATAAATCAGGAAATGTACGGGACCCAGAATTGAATCTTGGGGTACACCTCCACTTTCAATTACACCAAGCTCCGAGCTGCTCGATTTATATTTTACACATTGTTTTCTGTGCGCTAGGTAGGAAGAAAGTATTTCTTTTAAACCCATTAATGATTAATCAATATTTAAACTTTTTTTTTGAGCAAAACATGCACCCGTTTTTTAACACCCCGCGCATAAATTGTCATTCAAGTTAATATACGAAAGAAGCGTGACTCACCGTCCAGTCGCCAACGGTCATTAGTTAATTTCGGTTTTATCGATCAACCAACGACGCGCGGGTGACATTATAGTTGCCGGGCGATATAGTTTAGGGGGGCCGCGAGGGACCGGGGGTGACCGGCGGCTCGGCCGGCCCCCACCGAACGGGGGTGGGTGTAGGTGGAGGCCAGTTCGTGCTATCGATCGCCCGCGGGGGGCGCCCGGGGGAAACGTGGGGTTTGGGTGGGACGAGGGGGCCGGCGATGCGGTGGCGTGAGGCAGGTGCACGCACATCCAGGGCTGTCCCCCCGGCGACTTCGCAGCGGGGTTTGTGGGGCGGCAGCGAGTTTCGCCCGCCGCCCCCGTCAGCGCGGGGGCGGCATCCCCTGCATTGTGCATATACATGCACATACATGTCGCACGGGCACGCACGCACACTATACCATCCACCTACATGGGACCGCGCTGCGTTACACCGTCCGTTCCATTGATTATCGGGATTAGTGAATGTTTTGCGGTACGCAAATGCATCCCCCGCACACACATACACAAACGGCCCCCCATAAAATAGCCCGGACGGTGTTCTGTCAGAAAAAAATGGGGCTTTGCTGTATGAATATTTATTGCTGCCACCTACAATGAATATTTTTTGTTGTAATTCTGAATGATAACTACATATAACAATTTAGTGCATATTGTCTGTCCACATACTAGGGTGATCTTGGTCATGTGTGCAGTAGATGGCTTCCTATGTCAAGTATCACAATAGAATAGTTGTTTCTTTTCTCCCTCCCTAGCTAAACTTATGAGAATTGCAATTGGAATAATACTATAAACAGTCAAAGAAGAAACAAAAGTATAAAGTATACTAAATTAGCTAAATAACTTCATTGACACATTTCTTGTTCGCAAGTTCTTTTTTGTTTGCAAGTTCTGTATCGGTAAAATAAATATGTAAATAAAAGTCTGGTTTACTCCAATTCTATATTTCATTGATTACATATTTCAGGGATGAAAACTAGTCAAAGGATTTACCAAAAACTAGGATTTAACTAACTAAATCATTAATTAAACTAAATTCTGCAGTTAACTGGTTATAACTGCAGAATTTAGTTTTACTCACAGGATGCATACAAACAAATGCTATTATTATAAATTTTACAAAAAAGTAAAGAAAAATCGGGAGGGATTACATTTTTATTAGATAGAACATTAACAATTATTACAACATACAGCTGTAAGACTTCAGTGGAGCCTCCTCATCACTGCAGAAGGGGAAGGGGGAGCAGAAAAAAATGCAGAAATATATTAAAAACACCAATAAGTAACCAAAAGCAACCAGCAACCGCTTGACAGACAAAAAACAAATGAAGCCAAACTCTTTATATTCTGCAACTCATCAATTAAAAAGATCAATTTCCACTTTTTGAACAAGGCAGAAATGGATTCTACACGAGACAGTCTTCAGCAACGTTTCAAAAATGTCCATACTGCTCAAAGTTTTCACAACTTCATCGCTATTGACTCAAAAACAGTGGCAGCACGGAGAATATCTTCTGATGAAAAACCTTCACTACAACCTTTACAACCCAGGCACTACATTAGTAACTGCTCACGATGTGTATCCACACTGCTATGTTGCATGTAAATATGATGTCAAGTATTTTTTTGCACTGGTTGAAAAAGTAAAAGAAAATGAAGGAACTGTTAGATTAGATCAGAGATGATGTGTGTGATGTTCCTTTGGCTCACATTATAAGTGTTGTGGAAGCTCCAGACACTAAAACATCTGGCCGTATGTACTATTTTTCGTGAAAAAAGTCCAGAAAAATCTTGCAAGATTTTCTCTGTAGAGATACATATAGCAATTGCAAGTTCATTTCAGAACATTTGTAAGTTATTTTATTTATTGTAACTATTTTAACTTTGCCTGCCTATAAGGATGTTTCAATTTCATTACCCATAAGTTTAGCTAATGATGTATACATATTTCTATTATTAAAGCACTCAATGATTTTTGTTGTTGAAAAAGCAAGGTACATGGACAATAAATCAGTCTGTTTGTTATTAATGTATTAAATTGTTGAAAATTAAAAATAGCAAATTAATTTGTTGCAAATATGTAATGAAGGAAATATAGTATTGGAGTAAACCAGACTTTTATTTATGTAGTTATTTTACCAATAACAGTCAATTTTGGTAGCTATGCAAATAAGAACTTAAGAAATGTGTCATAATCAATAAGTTATTTGGCTAATTTAGTATACTTCATACTTTTGTTTTTTCTTTGACTGTTTATATTATGTTAATATTATAATATAATATATATTATTATATATTATATAATAATTATGTTAATATTATTCCAATTGCAGTTATCAAGTTTAGCTAATGTTTTCTTTGTTCAAAAATTATTAAAGCAACCAGATTTTTTTTCTTTATTTATCAGAACATGGTATATGATCAGAACACAGAATATGATAACTGTCAACAAAAATATTTTTTATAATTATGTACAAAGATCCCGCATTAGAACATGGAAAGAACTATAAATGGTAAAATTTTTAGCTTTCTATCACAGGTAACAGCGGAGAAATAAAATTCTCCAGCTCAAAGCATACCCATAAATTCCACTGCAAGACGACATTTATTTTCGCTCTACACCCATATTCAGGGCATCACATTAAAAAAATATATAAATCACAGTAACTTAAAATTGTATATGCTTTTCTAACGTTATTAGAACTGTGTTTGCTGAAAATTTCAAACAAATTCGAGATGGTGGGTTACATTTTGATTTTTTTTGGATGATTTGATATGGAATGACCCAATAATGACGTTCTGTTATCTCATAGCTTATTGTTATATTGGTATTCCAGATTTTTTTTTATTAATGTGAGGTCAAGCTAACAGATAATAGTACATACCAAATTATTTTAAAAAACATAGTAAAAACAACCACAAAAACGTGAGATCAGTAACATATTTGGCGATACTTCGCGACACGCATCAATAATATTACGTCTTAAAATACGGACGAAATTGTTGAAGTATAACAATTTCATGTGGATTTTCTTGACTAAAGGTAGAATGGTTATTCCTTTTAAAAATTCCGTCGTTACTAAACCAGCATTAAATTATGTTACTAAATCAGTCCAAAATATCCCCCAGTGAAAATTTGATTTTCTTCAAGCTTATCTAAGTAAAAATTTCAGAAATGGTTGGAAATTATGAATTTAAATTTTTAAGTTTTTTTGAGATGGAGCAACAAAAAATGCAAATTATGCAGGATTTTCTTCAACATGCTGCAGTATGTCTGAATTTTTGCCCAATTTTGTTTCATTACGATCTTTTCACCACTCAAAGGAGATTTGCATTATATCGATTAGGGTATTAAAGACAATTCCGCGTAATTTTGTTCAAAAACTGGGTAACAACGAGCATTAAATTCAAAAGATTACACTCACGTGCCTTTTTTCGTAACACGCTTGAGATTGCTTTGCTGTTCAATTGGCATTCAATAACATTTATTGTGAATAGTTCCTTCTTTTGCCCAAAATTACCTATATACAAGGGGATACACAAGTATCCCCTGCGATATATGGTTGGATTGAGAAAGGAATCCTCAACACTACTAAATAATCAAATAAATTTAAAAACTATTCAAAACACCTATTAAAAACCTACAATTCGTCACCGTTCCTCAAATAATCTTAGCTTGCATAAAGACAAATTGTAGCTCAAATAATAGTGTTTTTTGCCATTTAATTTACCTAATGTGCAGTTACGTAGGGTATCTAATTATTCTAAATTTGATAGTATTTTTTTAATTTCATCACCCTAGGACTTTGGTGTTTGGAGGTTTGGATTGTCTTAGAGATAAAAATAAATTACTTAAAATTAAGTAAACACATTATTTAAAAGTGAACCCCCCAACTAGGTTACCTACCTACACTTTATTTACTTACATTATATTTTTCCGTTTTTTTTCCTCCAAAATTTTTGAAGTAAGTAAGAAAGAAATAAGGAGGTGGCAATTCTTATGTACACCCAATTCTGTTTTTACACGACAGATACGTTCCCGAAAAATTCGTGTAAAAAAATCGTGTAAAAATACATTGTATCTATGATATAATAATCGTATGATAATCAATAAATCACATGAAAATTTTTATTTGCACATTTTATTTCAAAACGATTCCACGTGTAGTAAAATAAATTCATATAAAAAATAAATAAATTTTCATTTGAAAAGAGAACTAAACACAATTTGGCAAAATAATCTGAATTACATATTCTTATGTGCAACTCAGATTACGAATTAAAAAATGTTACTTTTTTTATTCGTTATCACTGTCTGATAATAAACGCATGCGTTTGCGTAAGACGACAATATCACTACTATCATTCGAAACACCTTGGTCATCGTCTTCTTCTGTAATCTCCTCTTGGCCTTCATGTAATTCTCTGTAAGAGGTCATTAACGACAGCTCACGTTGAAACTTTTCAGCTCGTTCCTCATTAGGGTCATGTTTATCAAAATGATTACCCAATTTACTGGCCAGTTCAAGACCTTCTTGAAATAATTCTGCATTTAGACCATGATCCTCTGACCAGGAGTCTCAAGGACATCCTCTATTATTTCATGTTCACTTCATCAACTAATATCAAATTCATCGATATCTACAAACGATAAATCATCGAATCCTTCTCCGCCAATTGTATGTGCCAGTGTTATGATGTTAGAAAATTTGGTAGTTTTAGGAATGATGGAACCTTTGCTATTGGCACATTCTGGCTAACAGTTTTACAACATGCGTTCAAAGTTGATGGCCTTAAACCAGTTAACGCTGATCCAACTTGATTGACACAATCCATAATTGAAAATTTCTTCTAGACATCAGTGACTGTTAATGTTTCAGCATTCACGTATTCATTTCACGTATTGAAATGATCGTTTTACGTAGTATGTTTTGAATGTCGCAATTATTCCTTGGTCTAGCGGTTGTATCAAGGATGTAGTATTAGGTGGCAGAAACAAAATTGCACATTTGGATGTTCCAAGAGCGGATGCCCGGGTGCATTCTCCAGAATCAAAAGAACTTTAAATTCGGGACCATTCACATTAATATACCGTCTAACTTGTAGGACAAAACATATTTTGAACCATTCAGTAAAAATATCAGTGGTCACCCAAGCCTTTTTATTTGGGTTGGGTTGGATTGGTGCTCCATCCTGCTGGAACCATATCACATTAGCTGAAACTTGTAGATTTGTTTGATCAGGATATAAGTTTTCCAAAGTTGGCACGACGTTATTTTGAAGCAGTGGTCAATAATTATCTCCATACAAATTTCCATCAATGAAAAAGGGACCAATTAATTTCGTCAATCATATGAATTTATTTATTTTTACTGTTAATTTTTGCAATAAAGTTTAAAACCATGACATTTTTGAATAGAGAATGAATTTCATTATTCATTCTCAAAAATTAACAGTAAAAATAAATAAATTCATGTGGTTGGGTTGGAGAATGAACATATTGCATTTATTCCATTTAGCCGTTCCACAATGTATAATTCAAGAAAAATCTGAGCAGAAGCAACCACTATGTTTCACACGTTTGTGCAGTACTTTTCCATTTTATCATGTTTTTTGGATATATGTCGTATTCCATTCGCAAGAACGTATTCCAATTCAATGACTGTGCTTGATTTCCTTCAAATTTTCATTTCCTTCTTTCTTCAATTGCCTTAATCGAAACACGGCCAATTTTCTCACGACAGCAGCCGTGCACGTGCAACTTCCATTCACACTGTCCTCGGTTTCTATTTCTTGGGGTAGGAATCGGTTAATCCGGGGCATTTTTCAACCGCTCCGGTCGACGCTGTTAACGAGCGAAGTACGTTTCGATACAGGGAACATATTTAAATCGGTTAATTGCCGGCACAACCTCTTCCAGTCCTCGCGCAGCGACCAGCCGTTAAACGATGTAGCAAAAGCTCGGGATGCATTCACGGGACGTAGCAGATGTATGCGTATTATGAGCAAGTGCGTATACGGAGCTTTCCCACAAGCTGGCCGCAATTAGCAACAATGCACTCCGGATTAATTATATCGTTTCGTATGTGTACCGAGGAGAACGAAGAACGAGAAAGATTCATACAGTCATAAGGGAAAAATTTACGAGGAAATTAGGTACTAATAAGTACAAATTGTGTAAAATAATGCAAAGTGTCGCTTTTACGAGGTTTAATTGTGAGATTTTTCTAGTTAGTAATAAATCATCTAAAAGCATAAACATTCATTATATGTGGCTGGTACACGTACGATACTTAGTAATTACACAATATTATACGAGCACAGTTCTATTTAAAATTTAAATCAAACGGTGAACGGTTTACGGTGAACCTTTTGGAAAACTCCCTTCATATACTCTACAACTCCTTCAAATAATCAAAATATAATCAAAAATATCACTTTTATGAGTACGCATCAAACATTTCAGTGATAATATAAATAGGAGTATAATATTTAAGCCCAAACCTTAACAAAAAAACAAAATAATTATCTTCTTTTGCGGACTAGTCTTTAAAAAAAATATGTTAAATCAAAATACTATCAAGATAAAATAACTACACTGCATGGTAATATGCTAATACTTTTAAATAATTAGTGTCAATCAATGAATAGGCAAGAATGTATTATAATTCATTCACAGTAATGAATAAACAAGAATTATGCATTAAAACATAGTATGAAAAAATCAAGCAATATTTTGAATTCATTTGTCCTTTATTGGCTAACATACATGTATATATGGTGTGGCATGAAAAATGTCAATACTGAATACATTAGCAGCTAAAACTCAGTCGTGCAGTCCTTTTATCTCTGTCTAAGTTTTCAGGTTGTCCTGCATTTGTAATTTCACACAGTGATTTCGTCATCAACAAACAGTAATTAATTTTTATCCCACGGGGCGTTTTTCACATATTAGCAATTTTAAAACGGATGTCATATTTACATCTAATTTCGCACAAGACCTCTAAATGCACCCATTACCGCATAAGACCTGTAATTTGTGCCAAAGGACACTAATAATTCTGCTAAAAGGTTCCACTTGAGTAAATTTCGCTATTTTGCCTGACATTTCTTGACCTAAATCTGCCGCGGTTGAAAAATGTTTTTTAATCTATTTTGCAATCTAGCTCAATGCTAAACGGTTGCGTAATTTAAAAATTTGTTTACGCCAAAAACTAAAATTGAATTAACGAACCGTTAGCGATTAGAGTTTGTCGTTTTCCCTTTGTTCTATTACGATTGCTAAATTGGGGAATGTGGGTAAGTTCCTTCTTTGCCGTTGCAAGCCAAAAGCACGTGTTACTGCCGTTTTGTCAAGCTGTGAACACATTTATAAGGTTACCACATTGCCTAGTATCCAAGGCCAACTACATCAGATATAGCGACTACCTCATGTGCGCATAGTTTGCCGTATTTGCATAAGACGGATTCCTAAATTCAACAAAATACTGCTGCCTGTGTCTACTTCGGATACCAAAAATGAGAAAAAAATAAACTAAATAAGAAACTTCTTCTATTAGCAAAATGGGAGAAAAATTTCTTTTTCTCTTGTCATTCAAACCTTGTTCCTAAATGATGAGTGAAAAGTATATGTTACTGATTAAATTAATTAAAGAAGAAGTAAATTATTTTTACCAATCAGTATATTTATTTAAATATACTGATTGGTAAAAATAATTTACTTCTTCTTGTTCCTAAAGACAAGGCAATTGCTCTGGAATTTCTTTCTTGCAAACTGGATGTTAAGCGCATTTATTTCTTCCTTCGTAAGCATTCTAAGCCATCTCAAAAAGGACTTTATTGTTCTGCTTTTGAAATTCTATTGACACAGAGACTAACAAAGACTAAACGATAACAGAATGGAAGATTAAGTTAATAATAATAGCAGTGCAGGATTTGTCATGAGCGTTACTCATTTACTTTTCTGATTAAATGAAACGAACACAGAAGAATTTAATTCAAAGAAGGAATGCGCAACCTTGATCAGATCAGTGGGAAATTGCAATGAAAAGTGAGTAACGAATGAAATTTTATTCATTTAATCCGCTAATTATTTCAAGCAGATTATTTACAGAAATGTGAACTTGAAGAAATGAAACTTGATTTAGTAAGCAGCGCAACGTTAGAAATATTTAATCGTGCATATTAATTCATTTTTCAACAAAACAATAACAAGAAAATTTCAAACACGTTAAAAATTTGTTACTTTCAAAATTGACAAAAAATATGATCGTTTATAGAACTCTTTGAGACCAGAACGTTGCATCTTTTTTTAGGTCCAATAGCTGATTTTCGGGTGTAGGCTAATTTTTAGCGCCAAAAAAGGCTAATTTTTAGTATTAGTCCAATTTATGAAATACATAATAATACAGATATATTAGTTACAGCAAATGAAGGTCCAGAATATTTTATTACGCCTGCAATTTTTCTAAGTATAGCACATTAAGAAGGAGCATGGTCGATTATGGCATTAATTGTTTAATTATAAATTACACTTATTAAAGACAAATCGTACATATATGAATTTTAATTAACTATTTTTTAATATCAACGTTTTAATTAAAATATCATTAAACAGTAGTAAAACTGAAACAACAAAAAGTGTGTTAACAATAAGTATGTTGAAAATGTATTATTATAATGTTCGAGTTTATTTTGAAATGAAAACGTATTTAGCAAACAATAAGAATTAATTGAAGAACACTTGTTTATATTTTTAATGATACAGTGCATGTAAAATTCCATACTTTGATAGTTGAGATGTGGTAATAGTTACAAAAGTATAAGAGGAGATGAATGGTATAGAAGACAACATTTTTTTCAATTTTTATCGTATATCGTAATTCGTGGACGAAACAGACAGAGCAATTCATGGTCTGCAAATGAATCTTATTTGTACGACCTACTTCCTTCTTATCTTTGTGCAATTTCAATCGCACATCAGCGATAACATTGTGCAACGCAAAGGGCAAATAGACAATTACACCTTTTTTCTCGAAGAACTGCTCTTCAAACGAAAAATATAGATAATGGCATTATCGCAGACAGCCGTGAAAAGGTGTGCACTTTATTTTTCTGCATGAAGGGTGCTTACAATTATCGAGGTAAAACCATCACCTGTCCCACTTCCTTACGGTGTTACGTATTCAAAAAGTATTCGCCTGGACGTGGCGTTAAAAAACTTGTTTCTTTTTTGTTCGGCTTACGTTCGACATTTAAGTTGTTATGCAAGGGGAATGCAGTAAAAACGGCATTAAGAGCTAAAGGAGGGATAACGCAGGAAAGGAATGGCACCATGCATGCGGGTACTCATATGGAGGTAATTACTATTTAATTGTTATTAATTATGTACGCATAGCAGCCCCTATACTAAGGGGGCCTAATTGTAAGTTATTTGTTGCTTGTTTAACCCTTTGCCGCTCTTGATATCTTAGTTGATGACATCCTTCCACTACTTGATCTTCAGAATAGATGGTAACTATTAATTACACAAGCAGGATGTATGCAAATTACTATGTCCAGGGCACAATATTCGCTAATAAAGTTAATAGCAACTAAAAATATTAGTTGATAATTATTCTTCTAGTGCAACAAAAATATTTTCATACAATCTGGAATGTTACTGTAATACACCGAAGAAATTTGACAGCATACTTGCGCTAAGTGTACTTATACATTTTTCCATTACGACCTTTAAAGTACTATCAGCTAGTATATAAATATGTGTGTTATTTGCATATTTACAACGTGGAAGAAAATATATTTGAAGTATTCTTTCATAATTGTCTTAAAAATAAAAATGTAGAAACATTTTCTAGTTTCTAGCATGGAGTGTACGTTCACAATATGAAACACGAAAAACTTGTGAATTATTCACTAACGTTGTTTTCCTTTTGCGTGGAAAAATACAAAAATTCAACAGAAAAATGTAGAAAAAATTGCAAAAATTACGACACAATAACAAGATTACATTTTTGTAAGTATGCTAATTAATTTATCTATGTTTTTTTATTTTTATCGCATTTTAACCGATACGTCGAAAGTGAAGTAAACATAAGTTAGTTACAGACCTTCCAAATAAAATTTTAGGTAATTTCAGGTACTTTATACCTGAAATAATGTTCAACAGCAAAAAAATTAAAATCGATGGCCATGGCTCACGGATGGAATAAATATTCGCCACAAATTGTTTGCACAGACAAGGCTGGATCAGGAAAATACGGTACTTAACAATAGATATAAGTACATTAAGAATAATGTCCTTAAAATACCTTTTTTATCTCTCCTGCAGATGAATACCAAATAAAATACATTGTAAATAAAATATATTCATGTTCAATACATGAAAAATAAAGACAGTGCTGGAACCGACAATATCTCCATTAAATTCATTAAAGCGTCTATAAATACTTGAGTGGTCCAACTTGCTGAACTATACTATATACTGTATAACAAATGTATGTGAATCCATCTTGCACGTTTTAATGTAATGTAAAATGACGTAAAACTTAACTTGCCTTTATTCTCATGTACTAGATACCGATTTCGATTGTTACAATCATCATCAGTCTAATAGTCAAATAGTTAAAAATCTTCTAACGGACATTTAAAAACAAATAGACGTAAATGTGGACGGTAAAACTATTAAAATATGACAATTAAACATTATATGAAGACACAAAGATAAAGAGAAAAGTGTGTTAACAGTTTTAAAATTAAGCGTGTACACTTAACACACTTTTCTCTTTGTCTTTGTGTCTTCATATAATGTTCTTTGTTCTCCCAAAGATTTTATTTTATAGATGATAAAATGAAGAAAAACTTTGAATATACACTAAATTCTGTTTTTACACGACACATACGTTTCCTAAAAATTCCTGTAAAAAAATACGTTGTGTCTATGAAAAAATTGAAAGAAAATTGAGAAAATTTTAATTTCCACATTTTATTTCAAAACGATTCCACATGTAGTAAAATAAATACATATAAAAAATAAATACATTTTCATTTGACAAGAGAACTAACTCATAAACACAAAAATTTACAAAATAATCTGAGTTACATATTCTTGTGCAACTCAGATTACGAATAAAAAAACCTTTTTTATTCGCAATCTGATAATAAACGCATGCGTTTGCATAAGACGACAATATCTCTACTATCACTAGAAACATCTTGGTCATCGTCTTCTTCTGTGATCTCTGGAATAAAATTAACACTGCTCTCCTACGGTGCAGATGTTTCAGTGGCTTTAACAAATTCAGTTATTAACTGTTGTGTTCCTGGTTTGGCTATGTCTTTATGTAAGAGGCCAATAACGACTTCAGCTCACGTTGAAACTTTTCAGCTCGTTCCTCATTAAGGTCATGTTTACCAAAATGATTACCCAATTTACTGGCCAGTTCAAGATCTTCTTGAATTAATTCTGCATTGAGCATGATCCTCTTCGTTATTATCATTATGCCCTTTGGGATCAGGGGTCTCAAGGACAACCTCTATTATTTCATCTTCACTTTAGAGGTATATCAACTAACTTTTGATATGACTCAACTAATTCATAGTTAAGACTCATAGTTAATAACTCACTAAGTCATAAATGGTCTGTAATATATCTAGGTGAGTTGCAGATTCAGGTTTTCAATCAGCCCTCGAACTTGAAATTTAAAACTTTCAATTTCACAAATGAGTTCGTCACATTTCAAATCTTTCTCATATTATATATACAGATCTGCTGCCGCCTTTTGCAAATCTGCAACGCTCATTGTATCTAGAGATGAACCAAACAAAAAACAAAAACTGTCATATATAATTTTCATTTGTTCATAACGCCAGCTTGTTTCAGCCAGAATAACATCAAAAACGTACTTTTGTATTCTAAACAAATCTTCAGGATTCACGCTATTTTCTTCTTTAACTCGCCTATTACGTCGTTGAGAAAATTTAATATTCGTATTCATTGTCAAAGCGATTTTTCTAGCATCGGCAAAAATTTGTTCAAAACCTGTGTCCCGTAGTCCTTGTAAAGCAAAACGTAGACTATTGATTAATTTTGTCGTACGATCTATAGATATATTCTTTTGCTGCAAAGCTTTATTTGTTCGGTCAATGCATTGCAAAATCTTATTCCATACAGACAGAGTACAAATAAATTTGTAATTCATTTGTAGCAATAAACTTTTTGCATTTGATACAGTTTCAGGGTTTGATAGATCATTTTCTATTCTTTCTTTACTTCCGGTATTTGTAAGCATAATGATTTTATGGCGTTAGCCTTTGACGACCATCTTGTATCATAAAACCCTTTGAGTGATAATTTTAAATGTTTCATTAAATTTTGCAACCGTGTTGTTGACGAAGAAAAAAAGTTAAATAATCTGTGCACGGTACCAAAGAAAGGAACCATTTCTGGTGTGATAGATGCAGCGTGAACTCCAGCTAAATTTAGATTATGTGCGGCACAAGGTACAAATATGTAATGCCAAATTATTAATTTTCGCATTTTGGAAATTAACTCTAACTCCTTTATATTTACCAGCCATGTGGCACCGTTGTCGTAACCTTTTGTCCTCTAATATCATGTATATTTAATTTGTTAGTTTGTAGTGTATTTAACATCTCAGTCATTAAACCTTCTCCAGTCTTTTCATGAGATAGAATAAATAAATAAATAAAGTCAATAAAACTTTCTTCGATTATTACTTTACCATTAGAATCAATATAAACGTATCTCATAATCTCATTCATTTGTTCCATTCTTGAAACATCAAGTTTTTCTGAGACTTTACAAACTTGTAAAAGCTAACAAAATCATAGTCGTAATTAAACATTGTCAGAAGTTCCGCTTTGATCAAATTTACTGAACATCTGTTCCTCACATCTCTGTCCATTTAAGGGCCATTTGCGAAAATACTCTTTCCACCCAACAATTTGAACTTGGGATACTAAAAATGAAAGATATTGAATAAATTTGGAATATTGCTCCTCGCAAAAGACCCTCTTAATTTCATCCACATATCGATCGCAATGAAATTTCTGTCATTTAAAGATATTATAACATCCAGACTTTTCTTCATCAGTTGGTATTCTTCGTATAGGGCGTCCACATTAATTTCCCCAATCCGAAAACGTTCCGAATCCTAGGTATGTTCATTTATTATTATTTATACAATATTGGTATTTTAAAAAAATACAATTTTCATTCAATTAGTTAGCAGAGCCATAACTTCTTGAATGAAAAACCGGTAGAAATCGTATCAAAGTGGGCCCTGTTTAAAATAATTTTTCAATGAACTTTCAAACGCCATCCTCAGTATAAAATATAGAATTGGGAATTTTATTACCGTTTTTAATTTTGGTTTAGGGTGTTTTGTACACAATGCATTGGAAATAAATAAATAAAAATTAAAGGCTGCAGTTATTTCTAGTTGAATGAACATCTCGGTTTATAAACGTGTGCGATTACAGAATGTAAACAAATGTTGTGGATGCCCACTTGATTAGTATCAATTTTTTTTCCAATTTGTAATACCTCAAACGATTGATGTTTTAACATGTTTTGGGTTATGAAATACAAACTGTACTTAGGTAATACGCATTGATTAGTATTGAACTTAAATCTAAGCCAGCCGGTATAAAATTTCGTGCGAAATCTTTTATAACAAATTCTCTACTGTATTTTAGTAAATCCAATAAATATAGTTTCGAAACGGTCGATTATTTTCTAAACTAAGATAGCTGGAAAAAAAAGTTAAATACAAAATATTTAGGGTTTTTAAAATGTATTGAAGTAAAAAACAATATTTTGTACAGGATGTGCCAAAAAAGTATGG
>JAWQRJ010001896.1:0-14690 GCA_033557515.1 Diorygopyx duplodentatus | reverse complement strand
TATATATATATATATATATATATATATATATTTCTGGGCATCATATTTCTTGGTAAGTCTTCATCGTCGGTGTATAAAATTACGAACAAAGGATGATACAAAGTCCTTGAAGGTGTTCTCGTACTAAAACCCATTGCAAATGAGTACACCAAAATGTGAACCATTAACTTGATAACATTAACTTAGCTCCAGCTTAACTTTACACCGTTCCACTTCACAACACGTCGGTGCTTAAACGTGCCCATTCAAAGTTCGCCCAACCAATGGGAAGTAGGAGCATTTTGAGTGTATACCGCCGACGTTGCGCGCATTGTTTGTAACCTACTGGAGGGTGTGGTGCACTCTGGTGGCGGCGAAGAGAAGCGTCCGTTGAAATATGAACCAAGTTTGTTTCGCCGACACGACCGAGACGGTTTAGCAGTGAATTAATCATGGGATGAGAAGAGCTGGGCAGGACGGAGGGAGAAACCGGGACAACGGAGGAGCGCGGACCCTAAAGACTGGCCGGCTGTATGACAAACTTCTTTCGCGAAGACAATAATCGACTCCGGCCATAATAGATTTCGCAGAGATATGTAGAAAAAAAATGCAAATTTTGCAAAAGTCCTTTGCCTCGAACGACCAAGGAAATTAAAAATGGAAAAATAAACTCTAATAATAAAAATCGAAAACGGTTTTTGCGATAAGAATACCAGGATATGAGGACAGTTCGAGAATGTATAGGTAAGGATACTAGCTAGAAACTGTACGGCAGTATCTCAATACAGATTAGAAAAGGACGGAGCTAGACTGTACGGCAGTATCTCAATACAGGCTAGAGAAGGACGAAGTTAGGATGCACGGCAGTATCTCAATGCAAACTACAAAAGGATGTAGTTAGATTGCACGAAGTAAGTTACTTTTAAAGTAACCTCTTTTAAAATCATTTCATCACGAGATGTACAAGTCATCTGAGACACCCGGTGTATTATAACACTAATAAATTGACAATAGGTTTCCGACAGTTCGCCA
The DNA here is from genome assembly GCA_033557515.1 of Diorygopyx duplodentatus. NCBI lineage: Eukaryota > Metazoa > Arthropoda > Insecta > Coleoptera > Scarabaeidae > Diorygopyx > Diorygopyx duplodentatus. The sequence continues at coordinate 13,679 of JAWQRJ010001896.1, read as the reverse complement.
ACCTCTACTCACCATAAAATTTAAATTTAATAGCCTTCTCCATAATAAATTGCGCAATACAATTTTAGATTTATTATGTTAATAAACAGCTTCATCATAATAATACGTATCTATATAAAATATACTTCCATCCAATATCCCATAAAACTTATCACCTTTCAGCATCATCGCAATACGGTTCCCCAAGGAGCGATGCGTAAAAGACTAACCCTGTAATATAGATTTAATTACGATTAAAGGCATCAAAAGTTCCGTTGTACACTAGTACGCAACGCGTCCGCTCTTGCCCATGATGACGAAATCTGCGCGGTAAATCGGGTTCGGCAGTGACGTGTCGCTTAATAAAGTTATGATTGAGTGGCACCTACCCCGGTAAACGTAGGTCGTATCTTAATATGGGACCCAGGGGGCGAAAAAGCGGCGTCCCTGAAATATCGTTCTCTAGTTGGAAGGTTGGGATGTTATGAAAACCCCAGGGTACAACTTTTGGGCAATAACTTCGGATTCTTTTGGCGATGTCATTTTTCCAAGCCATAGGCGATGTACTCGTTTCATCATAGAATAACAACATTTTACTTTCTGTATTCAATGCGTGCGTATTCCAATCGCGTTGTCGTGGTCGAATAAGATCCAGGAGAAAAACGCTGAACATGAATAAACTCCACGTGAGCCTTAGAGAAGACCTCTTGAGGTAGAGAGAGCTTTTCACGATGAATTTCCGGTTATTTTTCTAGTGCTAAAAATAACAGGCTGCAGTTCATGTCGCCTGAAGACATCTGTTTTTTATTTGAAAAATAACAGCAATGCATTCAATTGGAAACAATACATGTTTTTATTGGTGTAAATTACTATTTTGCAGAAAAATATATTTAAATTATATACTGGGCAATTTCTGGGGAAATGATTTTTTTAAAATAAATGTAAGAACGTGCTGGATCATGACCATATATGGGCACGCTGATCAACATGCTGTATCAGCATTAAATAAGATATATATAAATAAATAATAGATATAAATAAGATCGCGACGTTTCGACACGCATTCATTGTTCCGCTAACCGTCGTCAGTGCGAAAGCTCTGTAACCTCTCTGTAAAAATATAAATTTGTTTTGCAAGAAACAAAAGTGTTTGAATAAATAAAAAGAAGTTTTTAAAAGGCCAACCGCTCGACTGGATGCAAAACTGCCGTGTCTGTCGGTGCGATCATTTCAAGGAACAAAATTTTCAAAGAGACGGGAGGTCTCGAGTGGTTCAGTGGTTAGAACGTCCGCCCGGATAGCGAAAGACACGCGTTCGAGTCCCGTCTCGGAGACGTTTTTTTTCCTTGAAAAAGATTCTTTGATATATTTATACATTTACATCCTAAAGTAGGAGTAATCCAGTCTTCTAGTTTGTCGAGAAAACAAAGATGCCGTGGCAGTGTTTCCAGATAAAGATGCAATGGGGGTCAATGGCAGAATAGTTCCGAAACTTACGGTGCGCCGAATAATCTCTAACTGGAGAAACGCCCAGACCCGCGAAAATTAAACACTCATCAGTAACATCCTGATGATCAATAATGCCAACTTAACCCACCAATAGTTCTTCTGTAACCAGAATGTGATCTACTGCCGCAAACCCAACCCGTCGCACATAGTCTTATACAGAATTGTACAGAAGGGGTATTAGTAAGAAGATCCAGGTTTACATCTTCCAAACACGCCACATCGTAAACAGGTATCCTCATTTCAGGAAATATTGCCTCCACAGACTCTAGAAAAAGTTGGAAATCTGATTCTGGCATTCTGTAAATCACGCCCAATGTAATCCTTCCTCCCACAACCTGAACATAAACAAGCATCTGCTCAATACGAGGCAAAGACAGGGGTTCACAATGTAATCCATCCCCCACATAGAGTGCTACACCGCCACCACGCATTCGTCTATTATATCTGAAAATATAATAACCCGGAATATGTACCTGTCTTACTAGCTGCATTGAGTTTCTGCCGTACAGTCTAGTGCCTATCCCGATTTATTTGTGTCCGTCTCTACAAAGTTATCTGTACCGTTCTCTCAGTATTTAGAAATTCGATCGTACAAATCGTAACACTACCGCCCGGGAAATTGAAGAGACCTGCAAGATTACAGACCGCCTGGAAAACCGTGTCTTCACTGAAGCTGCCCGGAACGTCTCTGAAGCCGAAGGGACGGACCGTAGAGAGTAAACCCTTTAAAATCTGTCGCCCGAGAACCGAAGAAGAAGAAGAAGCGTTTTTTTTAATTATTAAGGAGAAATTTTATGTTTTAATTTTATTTTAAAATAAATAATTTTAACAACAATTCCGGACTTTGCGTCACAAGGAAGACAGACGAAAAGTAGATTTAATTTAGATTAATGTACTGAGTACGGCGATGTGTCGCGACTGGTCGTACGCGTGGCGACAAAGAGTAGTAAGAAAGCTTGCTAGAGGGTAAAAAAGCAGTCCGTGTTGCTTGTATTAAAAATTATTATCAATAATTCCACTATTCGTGAAGATTATGCTTGGACTCATCAATCATAAACAAGCCAATAGCACGGTGGCATCCACAATCAAGATTTTTCAAACATAAACTACCAAAACTTATTATACTTATTCGTCGAGCCACAAGAAAACACACCTGCACCCAAGTATGATAAATCGCTATAATGTTGAATTCATCTGTGGAAAATATTCGTCTGAATTTTAAAGTATCAACGACTAGCAGTTTATAGGTTTTATTGCCTAATTTCAATGCTGATAAGTAAGGTCCTTCATACGAACGAAGTGTGTCCTCTACTGTGGTAGAGGACACACTGAGGACAAAAGAAACAGCACTCTGTGTCTTCATAGATATTGAGGGGACATTAGGGAACCAGCAGCACATTGTAGATAGGGGTATGTGTAACGCGTGGTGCCCGCAGGGGACAGTTCTCTCACCCCTGCCGTGATGCCTCCTAGTAGATGATCTTCTTCAGGGACTGGAGATTGCAGGGTATATGGCCATAGGCTATGCTAATGACATAGCCATTATAACCAGGAGCAAACTTGGGGGCACCGTGTCACTGAACATGAGTAAACGGGACATCACGCTATGGACAGGACTAATAACAGGACGCTGTTCCCTCACAAGACACCTACACAAGATGGGGCTAGACCCAGTAGCAAAGTGTAAGAGATGTAGGGAAGAGGAAGATACCTCCATCCACGTCATCTACCACTACGAGACTTTTAAACGCAATAGATATAACATTCTAGAGGCGGAAAAACCTTGTACAGCTGAAAACAGCTCAACTGGGAAGAATCCTGTCCTCGACTGTTTTGACCTTGTCATAAGGTCACAAGACCGCAGGGTCATAGAAATGAACCACCTCTGAGTAATAATAATAATAATAACAGAGGTGCAAGTATTTTTCTTTTCCTCGGGTTGGAAAATGTGTAACGTTTGTGACGTAAACCCCGAATCGGTTTCAAAATTAGTTTATTCAAAATAAATTTACAAAATAAAGGATATCCCAAAAATGTACAATACAAATTAACCGGTCTTCTTTTCGTTTCATGGACCTCGGGCGTCAGATTTGTTATAGGGAGTTTACTCTCCCACTGGTCCATCCCACCGGTATCTGGGATGTTCCAGGTAGCCTCAGTGAAGACACGGATTCCAGGCGTTGTGTTAATCTTGCAGGAGTTCGGAGTTTTCCGGAGTCTTCTGGAATCTTGTCGGTTTCTTCAAAGTCCGGAGTCGGTAGGTTTACAACAGTTTATGCAAACAAGCACAGCGGTAAAACGGCGGACAGGAAAGTTTAGAATCGGATAAAATCCACAGCGGACGGAAACAATTCCAAGCAGGAGAATAACAATTCAGCAATTTAAATTATTAAACAAACGGTTCTGGTTCGTGCGATCGGTCTTGGAAAATACCGGGAGAACTGGACAGGTAATTCTGGTAAAAACAACGGACAGGAATAAATCGGAACTGGGCCACAAAGTGGATGGAAAATACGGTAAAGGGAAATAGGAGCAGCGTGCGAGGCAAAAACACTAGCACACGCCTAGGGGAACGGAGACAGACAGTAACGTGCGAGGCGAAAACACTAGCGCACGCCTAGGGGAACGGAGACAGGACTAACGTGCGAGGCAAAAACACTTGCACACGCTAGAGGAACGGAGACAGGACTACCGTGCGAGGCAGAAACACTTGCACACGTTAGAGGAACACAGAGAGGACTAACGTGCGAGGCAGAAACACTAGCACACGTTAGAGGAACGGAGCTGCACGGCGATAAACTCAATACAGACAGGTGAGAAAGATGGGATGGATCTGGAGAAGGACGCGCAAACTTACTTGTACTGCGGGTTGTACACACTTGGCACTACTTTTCACTGTTCACTGGTGTACTTTCACTACTGTTTCACTGGTACTGGTATTCACTACTGGTTTTCACGTATTACTGGAGCGCTGGAACGAACTGCTTTGGGTAGCGAAACGCAGATCTTTTATATCGGTCTTCTTGGACAGTTCACGAGAGAGAATAACAGCGTCCTCTCTATCGGAGCGTCGCAGCCTTCTGCGCGCGTTTCAATTCAGGCCTACCCCGCCAACTTAGAGCGGGGCCGATCGAGCTCCGAAACAGTCCCCGGTACAGATGAGAGTCGCTCTGCGGCACTCCTTTCTTTCATTGGCACTGGTTTTCGGGGTCACCGCTCCTGACAAAACTCGATTTTTATTTGCTTCGTTACACGTTATTTCTTATTTTTACTAGTACGGACGCAACGGTCTCTCCCCTAGGTCTTCCTGCAGTGCATAGTGCGATATCCGATATCTGTGAGCGGCGCGCAGACACACTGATGACTGTCATGGATTGAAAATCGAAAACTTTGAACTCTTTTCATAACTGATGACATGAAATCGAGAAACAAAATGCAATGAAATCTGATGTGCTCACTTTTCTGATGATTTTAACGATAGAATAGGTTTAAAATTTCCTGAGGCTCTTTCTTTAAAATGGACTGCTACTAAATGTTAACACAAACATACTACTCTACTATTAGATACATGAAACTCTATAGGTTTATGCCAGTTTGTCCATTTGATGTGATCGATCAGAACGAGTGCATTTAATAACAAATCATGAAAGAGACGGTTAGTGATAAAATCGCTAGTTCGGACGTAACCGTCCGTCGAATCTCATCAAAGCCGTGGTATTTGCCAACTGCAAAAAAAAACCATACGCGCTGCACTGCTTTGAGGCAAAAAAGCCTGCACGCAACACGGTTTGTCTGTCTAGCTGTGTGCAGTACAGTACGTCCAAACGCCCGGCGCAGTGAGAGTGGGTGGCCAGCACTCTCCAGTAAACACAGAGAACTATCGCTTTAATTAAAACAAGGGAAAACAGCGTTCCGCGTTCTAGTCTGTTTGCTTTAAATTTATTCCGTCAATAGCCACAGAGGCGCACACACGCATCGGGGACCCCGCTCGCGAGCCTCCGATTCAATTTAAATTTATTCCTCATTTTATGGCAGACTTGTAAAGGCATTTGCGGCCGCTCGCTGTCCCCGTTTTCCTCCATCTCCATTCGGCTGGAGAAACAATCGCGGATCGGAACTCATTTAAAGCGGAGCGAGTTCGATTTGGTAGTCGAATTAAATTTCAGCACTGGAGATGCGAATGGGGAGGGCAGTTTACGTGTCGGGTCGTTTCAGACGATTTGGTTATTTCTCCATTCTCCGATTTGCGAACCGCCGCACACAACTGTGTTTGCGCGGTTTCGAAGGACGATGGCGTGGGAGGGGTCAATAACTGTGTTAAACTCGCAGCTATGTGCGGTTATTGAAAGAACTACATTGGGCGAAATGGATATCCATAAAGAATCCTTTGATATCCATTGCTGAACACGAGCATTGAACTAAAAGTCCCCTTGATAAAAGAGTCCCCCAGAGGACTAAATGGTGGTTTATTAGGTGTGTTGATTAATATTAACAAATTTATGTATGCAGGACCTTACACCCTATCTCACACTCTTCGTCATTATTTTGCCTAAACTATGTCTAATCATGTAATGGGTCACAAGGCAAATGTTGATTTTCGTCGTGTAGTGTCCCTTTTCATAACTTGTCACGGCACCATCCTACTGACTGCGCCACTTAAACGTCAACCGTATTATTTGACTAATATTCAAGAAAATTAATGTGATTAACGTGCCCCCAGGACCTTATATACTATTTCAGGTTCTACATCATTGCATTAGCATCTTTTATACAAGTTGGAATCTTGATGCGTTCATTTTCCGTTTCGCCTACCCTAGCAGAGCAATCCAATCAAGGCGGGCGATCTCCCAGAAGCATCCTTCAGGTATCTGCGAGCAATGAAGTGCAAACTTGCATACCGCTTCAGGCCACGGCTACGGTGCGAAAATTATTTCTTTGCATTAGGCGCTATAGCCCATTCCGCCATGGCGGGCGTTAAGGGAAACTGTTATGAACGCGCGCTTAACGAATAGGACCTCGGGAAGCCGCTAAGACGTTGAAGACCGCCCGTGGGCGTCGAGGTCGCACGTACTGGATGGAGGCGCCCCCTACACTTTTCCGCCGAAACGTCCGGCTTTATGGCGCGGAATTATGACCCGATTAGCACTCGCCACGGTAGATTGAAAGTCGCACGGCGAAAAACCGAACAAAGACGCTTTTCACCTCGAGTGCACCTCCAAGAAGGGAAGGCGCTTTTTTTTGGGTAATGGAACTATTAGGAAATGAAACGGAAGATTACACGGAAGAAAGTTAAATTAGTAGTATGCATTAGAATAAACTGTAGGAAACTTTCTGAGGCGTCGTTTTTGGATATTTTTGAGGCCATGTGCTATATGAGAAATTTCAATTGAAACCTGTCTAAAATTTCGATGTTAGACTAGGATGATGTATCCCGCAGATGGAAAAGTTTGTTGTCAATAGATGGTTGCGATCTACGTCCGATAATCCACTATAATTCGTTAAGCACCATCCCCAATAGTTTCTTGATGATCAATTTCCAGGTATTTAGCTTGTTGGCACAAATTATCTTAACTATCTACATTTAGCAATCTAGCATACCAGGCCTTGTCAACTTCAAAAAGCCTACAGTACTGTACTTTTACTTTCTGGTGCTTGATTTATTACAGTGGTGAATGACATTACCAGGTTTTGGAATTAATATAGTAGTCATAAATTTTATTTCATACAAATTGGTTTTAAAATTTTTACATTTCAATTGCTCACTTATCTGATGTTACATTGTCTTTTCCTCTAAATGAATACTATGTTTTCGACATTGCATTCTCCTCTTTTCTTGTCCATCACCTCCCTCATCTACTCCATTCGCATACACAAGAGAAGAAATTCTCTAGAATTTCTTCTCTTGTGGTCTGGTCTGTTACTGACTCTTCGCACTTACGTAGCAGGCGTTCAATCATTTCTTCCTCTTTCTCACATAACCTGCACTTTCTCTCCTCGTCAGCATCTTCGTCTATTTTCCTCATTTCCGCACCTAACTCTTGACACCGTCTTTCTTGTGTTGTTATTTTTCTCTTTCTTCGCATTTCTAATGTGCTTATGTGCCTATATTCCGAATTGTACCTTAAATTATGTATCTTCTTCATATCTAAACCTACCTTCCTGTTTCGCTTCTCCACCGATAGATCCCGCCAGCTCCCCATAATTCTGTTCGATGGTTTCCTTACAATTTTATTTATTAAACAAGTTATGCGAGTTATTTGGGACTTGACCAATTATTACAGACTTGTCTCGTCAGAGCTTCACGATATAATAATTCAATCAAATTCAAATTCTTTCCCAATAGCACCAACTGTTAAAAAAATAAATATCTCAAATTAAAACCGGTATTCACCGCAAGGTTGAATGAACTTGCAACTTAAATAAATAAAAGTTACAAAGAGAAAAAAATTGAGTTAGCTGTCAGTTAGAGAATAAACATTCATTCAAATGATTAAAAATAAATAATTACAGCAACTACTGACGTTTAATAGTGATTTTTCCAAAAGCATAGTTGGTAGTAATGCCCTCTGAAGTACCTGTCACTAGTTGTGAAAATATTAAGCTAAATGATACGTTTTTTTTCGAATAACCAGGCAAAATTACGACTCGCATTGTCCAATTCTTTACGTTTTGGTAATCGATTTTCACCATAAAAAGGATTTCCAGATACGCAAAATAACCGCGGATAGCGAAACTGCTTATAAGTATTAACCCCCAGGGGTTTTAGGTTGATCGTCCAGTAATCGTCCTGTAAGTACCGCACAATTTCGACGAAGACGTACGGGATATCGTGTTACAGGCAAATTTCTGTGGGAAAATTGAAAAATAAAACGGCGGACATTACAAGAGGGACCATGTAGAAATCGGTATGAGAACGAAGTGGGTGATCACCCCACTCTCACTCTTGTTATATTAATAGCTAAGATTCTTTTGTTCACTAAAGAACTGCAATCTCTACAGAAATTAAGCGAAAAATTTAACGTGGAGAGAATTATTAAAATGGCAAAAAACCCTTGGACATGCCAACTTCGTTTTAAAACTTCATTTTTTTGTGTCCACTCAGTTAGCCCCTCCCCTCTGCTCTTGAACAACTCCACTCCATGTCTTTTTCTTTCTTCTTTTGTTTGTGGTTCTTCTTCTTTTTCTGGTGTTTCCTGGTTAATTTGTGATTCGTTGTTTTCTTCTTCTGTTACGTTTTCTTCCAGATTCTCGCTTCTACTCAGCAATTCTTCAAAATGATCTGCATCCGCAATTCCAGTACTTCCTTCTCTCCTCCTACCAATTTACCTTCCTTAGGACTAGAGAGTGTAAGGACGCACAAATTATTCGTAGCAATCTTGCTTCTCTGGCTGGTTTCACTGGCACTACTTTACTTTGCACTGTACTGGTCACTGGTTTTCACTGGCGTAGGTTGGAGGCAGGAGTACTGGATCGAACTGCTGGGTGAAACACAGCGTATGCCTTTTTATATAAATCTTCGGTAACTGTTCCTAACAGAAACGCGGAGTGACCTCTGGCGGAGAGGGGCAGCCGCGCCGTTCTGCGCACGATTTAGTTCGCGCCTAGCCCGCTGGTCGCGCGCAGCGGCCAGTTGTGGCAGAGCGAGGCCGACTGGGCCTCGATACAGTCGAGGGCCGCCGGCGTCACTCTCTTCCGTGTTTGGTACCGGGGCAGTGGCTCTTGACAAAAACCTTTTCCTATGTCTTTTTAAAACGCATCGTTACATCTTATTTGGACCCACACTGAACTTATTAATAAAGTTATTATTATTGATTAGGTCACTTCCCGCACTTAGTTCTATTTTTCTTTCTTCCTTGTTTGTTTTTGACTGTTACTCCTTCCTTGCCCATCCGCCTTTCTATTCCATTCTTGCCTTCTCCTATTTTTCCGCTTAGATATCTCATTATTAGCACATTTGTCACGCACATCATCCATTTTTCGCTGTAGGTTTTTAAAAAATTGCCAGTTAATAAATGATTTGATGTTTTGTACTGATTATCTCCTTCGCGATTTTTTAACTCTGGTGGCAGTACATAGAAACAGCAATCCAAGCGGCCGTAATTACGGAAAGACCCATCCGCCGTCACATTTCCCGGTTCATAGGAAAACTTTTTCCATTTATCACGTGATTAAAACTCATTCGTTCGGTGTCGCTTTATTGTTATCACCCTGCGATTAACTTTTATAACTTGGCCCGGGCCGATGCGGGGTCGCGTTGGGCGACCGCCAACTGCATTAAGCATCCGCAGACGTCAACCTCGAGGACCTTTCTTTTTCCGTTATTTCCGCGCAAGATTCCGTTTTACTTTCCTTGTTTACGGATGCGAACCTTTGTCTTCTTCGTGAGATAAAAATGCGCCGGGCGAATGCGAACGATAAAATCGTCCGGCAGCAGTTTCACTTCTCCGCGAAAACGCTGCGCAGTAAATAAACTTTTCCGCACCGTTCCCCTTCTCCGCAGCGGTGAAAACCGCTTAATTTATTTTGCCGTGGATGTATTTACGGCCAGTTGCGAATTACACCGGGTTCCGTTATGAGGGAACCGTGGAAAAAAATTACAAGACGTGCAGAATTAACGGTGAAGCGAGGAGTAGAATTTATGGACAGAAACAACGGAGGAAGCACTAGATGGGGGAGCCTTTACGAGATCTTTGTCTGGTTTTGAAGAGTGACGCAAAAGGAAGGTGTAGTTCTTATTTGTCTTGAGAGAAAAATACATTTTGTCTAATATCAATTGTGAATTAGAGAATTCAGATCCGGGGATTTTATAAAGAGGATAATAACGTAAGACGTTTCAAGAAGCCAAGTCGGGATTTATGCCAAGAGCCGCAGTCATTAGGTATCGGGAAAACGCAACGTATCGCTTTTCCCCCCAGCGCTATCGTCGGATAAACGATGACACGTGGGGAGCTCTAATGATAGGGGACTTCCGGGAAAGACGACGTATATTGACAGAAGGCGCTATCGGCTCAGTTTGTATTCCCGGGGGAGCTCTGAGACGACAGACTTGTTTCCTTTCTCGTCCCTGATGATGCTGGGTTAATGCTCCGGCCTGACATGCGATATTGACGATAACACCGTAAAATGTAACTACCGATATCTTTTCATTTGAAAATTGGTTTTGATAAATTATTCAAAAACGTCTAAACATCCTGAGCACTAATAATGTCTTTTACTTACAGTGAAACAGCGATTGAATTGGGTGCTGTGAAGTGCTTAGCCACTGTCTGGATTACCTTAGACAAACTGTCCACCTGCTGAAAAAATAAAATAAAAAATCCGTGTTTTTCTGGTACTTAAATTGATTATATTAAATTAAATTAAACTATAAATATCGACACAGAGGGCGTGATCAATAATTTTGAAAAAAAAGGTATTATATATTTTTTGAAAAGCATAGGAATTTAAACCTTAGCATTGATCCAATAGGAACATCTAATACCAGGAGTTTTAATAGTTCATTAACAATATTCTAAAATTATTTTTCTGTTCTTATGAAAATACGAATAGAAAAGTGGTTCTTTTAGAAATTTTGGGAGTTTATGCTATCTCTTTACCTCATAACAGAAGTATAATCACCAATATATATATATATATATATATATATATATATATAGGCTGTCCGGAAATTATGCGCAAATACTGCAAGGGCGTAATTGATTTTAAGTGGGGTAAATATATATATTTATTTATTTAATTTAGGGCTCCCATACGGAGTTAGAGGCATTTAAAGGGTTGGTCACGAATATAGTTATTGGGGTTATTCTTGAGAACGACATTGCCTACGCTTAAATTTTTTTGGTGTACCTTGTATTTTTAGAACAACATTTTAATATGATATTCTCATTCACATCTGGTCATCACAAAGGATTGAAACGAACAACCCCTATCGATTTTTACAAAAGAACTTTTTTATCTGTCCGTTTTCTTGCGAACAGAGCCATCAGTCGTATAGCCCAGACGATTTGGAAACTTTTTTGATTCTTTCTATTTTTTCGTAAACTGGCCGGATTTCAAGATATAAAGTAAAATTCGTTGCGGTGACCCGGTTCCATGCGAAAGCACGTAGCAAAGAAACAAAGCATGTGTTGGAATGACCAACAATTTTACTGTATTTACGCCACGTCGTAACCATGGCAACGGTGATTTGCGACCGGCGGCTTGAAATTGGACTCGAAGAAACATGCTTGGAATCGACCGAATACTTCGTTAATTGTAACCTCAAATCCTCCCCATTTTTATCTTCCTGTTGGAAAATATATGAATGGTGTATTTTCTAAGATGGATATGGCGTTGAGATTTTTACACTTGCCTCCCAGATCCCCCGATTTGAATCCGATGGATTTTTTTCTTTTGGGGGTACCTAAAGACATTAGTGTACACTACGCCAGTTAATAATATTGATGATTTGAGGCAGAGAATTATTAATTGCTGGGACATTATCAGGGGAAGGAGAGATCTATTCGCGCGAGTTCGTCAATCGTTTCTGAGTAGTCACGAGTTGACTGCGTAGAAATGGAAAGTTATCAATTTAAGGCTAATTTTTAAATTAGTTTGTTGTTTATTGCATTGTAGTTTTGTGCTTTGATTGTATTGTGTTTAATGATTTAAATTGTTTGTAATACAACAGAAAAGAGATTTGGTCAAGCTAGCCAAAAATATGGCTCTTAAATTTTTTATTATAGTTTTTTATTTTTTTAAAATCGGTGGGTGTTCAAAGCAATGGAAAGCTAAAAAATGTCGGAATATAATAATGTGCATTAATTAAATAGGGGAGAAGTTCTGAAAAACCTTTGCGGGTTATTCGATGTACTGTGCAGAGTACAGTCCCTTACATCGCATCTGTAACATAACTCCTTCTGACAAATTTCCTTTTTAACAACTCTCAAACGATTTGAGGTTACAATTAACGAAGTATTCAATCGATCCCATTTCCAAAGCATGTTTCTTGGGATCCAATTTCAAGCCGCCGCACAGTGGTTGGAGAGGCAGGTTCCACGCGAAAAAAGGGAAATTTTAAAATTGTGATATATTAATCGGGATAAAGCTATTCTTAGTCAAAAATGTCCAACGAATTCAGAACTGATTAGTATTTTCAATAAAATCTGTTGGGTAAGTCGGTAAATGTGTTTAATTCAACAAATTCGTCCGTGACATGTTCTAACCGTTGTGTTGATAGTTTTCTTTACATTTTTTTTTATTGAAACAGTCAACTATAACAATGTTTAACGGTTTGGTGTTACTTCTTACACTTGGCAAATGATTATTTCATAAAAAATATTTCTAAAGAAAAATCCATTGATAAGTTAAATCCTTCATAACATGGCTTATTTTTTCAATAAATATTTTCTTCAAAAAGGTATAACAAATTAGTACGACCGAGTACGATCCTATTTCCTTTTCCCAAAAGTAGTGCAGAGGGTCCTTTAATGATCTACGAGAAGAAAAGCTGCGCATACTTGCGCGAAAAGGAATGCCGGTCATTTTTGTTTCACTAGTCCAACTATACAGGTGTTCCAAATGACAAAAAGTGGATTATAACATTAAGGATTCATTTAATTTATGGTATATTTGGCATCATGTGATTTATAAGAAAAATCAGAGGAAAATCGTAGACTTCGGGTGTTTCCGGGGAAGATCACACCGCCTGACGTCTCGCACTCAGGTTATTAAACCAATTCGAAAACTAATAAATAAATAAATAAACATGGAACCGGAAACTATTCTAAAAGCAATTAATAATTTAAAAACAGAAATGTCTACGGAACTATCAAAAATTAGGGAAAAGATAACAGAAATGGAAGAAAAAACTCATCGTCTAGCATCAGACAACTCTGAAAAAAATTACATCACTTGAAAAAAAATGGAATGACAGAGAGAAAGAAAGGAAAAAGAGAAATGTAATCATACACGGTATAGACGAAGTGGAAACTAATAGAACCCAATTGGAAGAATTGAGCTTGGAAATAATAAACAACAACCTAAAAATAGAAACAGGAATAACAGTAATAGATGACATATACATATTAGGCAAGAAACAAGGAATGAGAAACAGGCCAATTTTGGTGAGCTTCCTCGCAAAAAGGAAAGCGTACCAAATACTATCTAATAGAAGAAATTTAAAAGGCACCAAGATCTTTGTAGCAGAGGAT